>CAUYON010191829.1:0-12664 GCA_963573935.1 Arctocebus calabarensis
TTTTTTTTTTGAGACAGAGCCTCAAGCTGTCACCCTGGAGAGAGTGCTGTGGCATCACAGCTCACAGCAACCTCCAATTTCTGGGCTCAAACGAGTTTCTTGTCTCCGCCTCCCAAGTAGCTGGGACTATAGGCACCCGCCACAACACCTGGCCATTTTTTGGTTGCAGCCACCATTGTTGTTTGGTGGTCCTGGGCTGGATTTGAACCCGCCAGCTCAGATATATGTGGCTGGCGCCTTAGCCTGTTGAGCCACAAGCACCGAGCCTCTCATTTCTTTCTTGATACATTTTATATATTTTCTCAATGTTACCCTCAGGATTATAGTTAATGCCTTAATTTATAACAATCTAATTTGAATTAATACCAGTTTAGACGTAATAATGTACAAAACTTCTCCTCCTGTACGATCCTGTTTCCTTCTTTTATGCTGTTATTGTCACAAATTAAATCTTTATAGATTGTACCCCCTTTCCTCCAGCACCACTCCACCACAGCCTGTTGCATGTCTCCCCCAGGATGCTGGGCCTGGAGCTGGCCCTGTGTATGCATGGGCACAGGAATGCTCTGCCACCACTCAGCAATCTTCACCACTGCGTGGTGCTATTGCATAATAAAATTATGATTCTAGGTTAGTCCTTCTCCTCCTCTTTTTCCTCCTCCTCCTCCTTTATTTTGAGACAGAGTCTCACTATGTCACCCTTGGTAGAGTGCTGTGGAGTCACAACTATCTCAAACTCTTGGGCTTAAGAGATTCTCTTGCCTAAATCTCCCAAGTAACTGGGACTACAGGTGCTGGCCATAATGCCAGGCTATTTTTTTTTTTTTGCAGTTGTCATTGTTGTTTAGCTGGCCCGGGATGAGTTCAAACCTGCCACCCTTGGTGTATGTGGCTGGTGCTGTAACAACTGTGCTACAGGCTCCGAACCTGTGATGCCATTTTCTCCTGTGCCTGCCTTAGTGCCTACAGCTGGCTTCTCAGCCCAGCCTGTGGTGTTAGGTGTTGATCAGAGCTCTGCGACAGGGGTGTGCATTGGGACCTGATCCTTGGCCTAGATTCAAAGGCTTACTCTCTCGAGGAGAGCCTACCTCTTTCCAAAATTGAGCCAGTTAGTACAGGTGTTCAAGTGAACTTGAGTAAAAGTCCATGCAATTCTTTGCAAACATTAGGGAACACATGTCAAAAGAATAGCATTTCTTTCTTTCTTTCTTTTTTTTTGCAGTTTTTTCTGGAGCTGGGTTTGAACCCACCACCTCCAGCATATGGGGCCAACACCCTACTCCGTTGAGCCACAGGTGCTGCCTAAGAATAGCATTTCTTTGATCAATGTACAGCCAGATTTGTCTTATGCCTCACAAAACTTTATACCTTCTATGCAGTGGGTTAGCCCTGATTCCTCTGTGTCGTCTTATTCCCAGACTACTTGACATTTGATTCTCAAGTGTCTCTTTTCATTAGTGTTCACACTCCGACATTTTTGCCCAGCTCTAAGGTAACTTCATCCATTGCTGCTCAGACCCATGCATTTATAGACACTTGTTTCCAGTCAGACGGAGTCTCCAGAGAAACTCAAACCAGTGGGATGTAAAGTCTGACAGATGACCACATACAGATGGCCCAAGCTGAAATATGCAGAGATATTTTTGAGAGTATTCATTCATCATACAGTGTTGCTACGGACAATATTATAAGAAGCATGTTAGGTGCAAAGACAGTAACCCATGGTTTGCCTCAGAATGACTAAGATTTTAAATCAATGTGTTAAGAAATCTACACAAATTATAAACTTCAGTGCACAGAATAGTATGCTTCCTTCACTTCAGATAATTAGACCCAAACCATGGATCTCTTAAGTGATTTAGAAAACATCTTGCCAAGTTATCTGCCTGGTCAGACATTGAATAATCATCGCCTTTTGTCTGACATGAATTCTGGATCTGGCATCAAGCTCCCATCTTGCCCAGTTCAGAATCCTGGAATAAATTTTGACATTGAAGAGTTCTTTTCAGCCTCAAATATCCAGACTCAAACTGAAGAGAGTGAACTTTGCACCATGAACACCAAACCAGTCTTGGAATCTCTGGACATAAAGACCCAAACTGACTTCTTATTCACAGACACCTCTGCTCAATCCTATAGATGTAGGGGAAATTCCAGCTTCTTAGGCCTTGAGATGTTTGACACATGGATACAGACAGACTTAAACTTCTTTTTAGACAGTAGCCCTCATCTTCCTCTGGGGAATATTCTGCAACACTCCAGCTTTTCCATGAGTAGTGACTCATCTGACACAAAAACCCAAACTGAAGGAATTTGCCCTGCTAAAAACATACCCACTCTAGAAAGTAAGGTTCAGTTGAACAGCACAGAAACACAGACCATGAGTTCTGGTTTTGAAACCCTGGGGAGCTTGTTCTTCACCAGCAATGGACAACTGTGTTCTGCAGGGGTCTCACGGCGGGTTTGGTAGATGTGGGACTGCAGTGTAGTCACAGCCACAGAGCACTAGAAGGCCTTGCTGCAGTTCTCCAAGTCCCTCTTCAAGTCCCACTCAGTGTGGTTCGAGTTGCTGCCCTTACTACATTTATGTTTCTTCTCAGCATGCATTTTCATAAAGTTCTGTTTTATGAGAGAAAACTGAGAAAATGGTCTGTCAGGGCCTTTGGGGCATCCTTCAATTGGGCAACAGTAGAATTTTGGCACGGTTTTCAAATCTTTTTTTATTGTTGGATTTACTATTCCGTCCTGCAGGAAGTGGCTCTTGACCAAGTGCACGTTGAGTGCCAGGCTTTTGGGCAGGAGCTTGCCGCCGGGTGCACAGGATGTTGGTCCGCAGGGCCCAGGACAGCTCGCTCACCGACGGCTGGATCAGCTCCTGGGCCAGCAGCACCGGGACTGCGGGGCTGCTGCATTGCCGCCGGGGACTGCGGCTGGCTGCCCCTTCGCTGGGGTCCTGGGGGCGGGCCACCATGCGCCCGAGGCGGGATGGCTACCCAAATGGCCTGGGCACCTGCTGCCAGAGCTGTGAGCCCCGCTGCCGCCTCCGAGGCCGCCGTGGCTCCCGCATGGCTGCCGCCCGGCTCACAGGCCTATAGTATTTCTTTTCCTACCATTTTAATTGTCTGATATTTCTGTCTGGAAAACTTACCCCTTTCTTTGTGTGTGAAAATATATGCATTAGAAAATTCTAAACTATGATAATTGGTTTGAAATATTTCCAGTCATTAGATACATCTGGAATTCAGGGGTGGCTTTTTGATGCTTTTGTTTAAATGAACGTATAAAAATAAATCAAACAATCACACCTGTAATCCTAGCACTGTGGAAGGCTGAGGCAGGTGGATTGCTTGAGCTCAGGAGTCCAAGACCAACCTGAGCAACAGTGAGACCCTGTCTCTTAAAAACAGCTGAGTATTGTGGCGGGTTCATGTATTAGTCCCAGCCTTACTCGGGAGCCTAAGGCAAGAGGATCACCTGAGCCCAAGAGTTTGAGGTTGCTGTGAGATATGATGCCACTGCAGTCTCTGCAGGGTGACAAAGTGAGACGATGTCTCAAAAAAAAAAAAAAAAAACCGAACAAGTAACCTATTCTGGTTGTTGTCTGCCTACCCTGGAAGAAAACCATGTTCAATAGTGATAACTGTTTCCTTAAGAATTTAAAAAAAAAAATTGTACAAGGTCACAGCTTTCTCAAATTCAGTATTTTTTTCAGAGATAATTTTTCTGATATAATTTTATATTTGAATTAGTTGAACATAAGGTATCATCAAGCTTCCTATAGTTGTAAAGCTATTGTTGCATTTGAGCAAAAAACCCAGGCAATGGCTTTATAAAGTACTTAGGATATCTTTGAGGTGAATGGTATTGCACCACTCCACAATATTACGTAAAATGAATGCAGTTGCTCTTCCTTTCTAAATTGCTTTCTGCATCATTCACATAAACTTTTTCTGCCTTTCCTTTGACAGAAAATGAAAGTAGCACCTTCTAGGTAATACCCATGAGCCTCATTATTTGTCTAGAATAAGTAAATCAAGCTTTTATTTTTATTTTTTTAACTAGATATATTATTTATTCACATAATGAAATTATTTGAAAAGCTTACAAATTTCCTGTCTCAGTCCATTTTATTGTTCTCAGCATTATAAGTGCCTCATTCCTCAGCATCTGCTATATCACTTCTGGGGGAATCTCTGAAAAGTAGTGATGCTTACCTTCCTACCTACCTGCACTCTGATAACTCCAATATGCCCACAACTCATACCCTCTGCCTTTTTTGAGATGTGCTTCTTTTTGGCATAACAATAACAAAAAACATGACTAGGATTTTGAAAACCAAAATTCTGGGCCTGGCTATGTCATAAACTACGGAATCTTAGGTCATATACTGCCCACCCATACCACCTGTTTCTCAACTGCAAAAAATAATTTGTATTTGCTTAGTCCTTTATTATTTAATTTATCTTCACTATGACCCTGAGATTTCAATAAGGCAGTCTTATGCTCATTTTTTGGTAAGAAATTCAGGCTCAGAAAGTTTACTCAGTCTACCCAAGATCCCACAGGTAGTAATATATTAGGCAGAGCTAAACTCACACAATGTTGCTTGAGATCCTAGCACTGGTACACATTGTACTCCTTTGTTAGAGATGAAGCATTGATTTCTCAAGTCCCTTCCGATATTCACTTTCTATGCTTCTGCTTGCTATTTTTATTTCTTTTCTCAAAATTAAAGTCAGAAAGCATGTATTTGATCATCAGATCTCATTGACCATGATTCTCTATTTTAAAAAAAAATTTTAGTGTTTCTATATTAAATCCAGAGATTTAATGTCTGCCTATTTCTGTGAAAACTTTTTGAACCTCCCTGTATGTCAAAGCAGGGATTGCAAACATTTTATAAACGCCACTGATTACTTTTTTAAAACGACAGTTATTCCATACTTAAAAATAATTCAAAACAGAGGAAATCCTTGCTAATTCATATTCCTTGGAGTAGTAATAAAAATGGATTTTCTACTGATTTTTGTATTCAGTCCCCGGTTTGCCATTGAGATATACTGTTATTCCACATCACTGTTGGGGTCTCTTTTTCCCTAATAAGAAAATGTTATAGTCTTTAAAAAATTCTTACTTTCAAGGTGGAGCAAGATGGTGGACTACACATGATGGACTCCTTAGCAGCCACTTGCAGAAAGACAGAAGACATGACTGCAGCCACCTCTGGTTGGGGGATCCTGCTCAAAAAAATATCTGTCCAGGGCCACAGTGAAGTAGTAGAGGACTCCAGGAGTCCACAAGGAGGTCAGGAGCTATGGAAGACCAGCACAGAAGGCAAGTGCCTGGGGGTGGCAGAGGCTGGCTGGACCCTCAGCAGAGGACTAGAGACAGGAAAGGCCTGTCCTGCAGTTTTTTGTTTCTGGACTTGACTGCTCACTAGAGCTGCCTTGGAAGGGTGATCTAGTGAACTAGAACAGCATCCAGTGGCCAAGATTGAATCACTGGACGGGGGGTGGAACTCTTATCAGCTTGGCTACTAACAGGGTACAACCATTGTGGGAAGATCACCTGGAAGGAACATCCACAGGGTCTTAGTGCATGACTGGCTCTGGCATGCTTCCTGACCTCAGGCAACCATCCTTGGGGTGATTTGATTGGTTCTCATACCCCTATGAAGGACACTTTGTGACCAGGGGGCACTGTTTTTTGGTTTTGGGTGGGGTTTTTTTTTTTGAGACACAGTCTTATTATGTCACCCTTGGTAGAGTGCTGTGGCATCACAGCTCACAGCAACCTCTAACTTTTGGGCTTAAGTGATTCTCTTGCCTCAGCCTCCCAAGTAGCTGGAACTATAGGCACCTGCCACAATGCCCAGCTGTTTTTTTTTTTTTTTTTTTTGTAGTTGCTATTGTTGTTTAGCAGGCCCAGACTGGGTTCGAACCTGCTAGCCTCACAGTTTGTGACTAATGCCATAACCACTGTACTATGGGTGCTGAGCCGGTTTTTTTTTTTTTTTTTTGAGACAGAGTCTCACTTTGTTGCCCTTGGTGGAGTGCTAGGATTATAGGCATGAGCCACTACCCCAGGTAAAGGGTTATAAAACAATATTTCAGGTAAATGGAAATCAGAAGAAAGAAGAGGGTCACAATCTTATTTTTATTTTATTTTTTATTTTTTATATTTTTTGAGACAGAGCCTCAAGCTGTCACCCTGGGTAGAGTGTCATGGCATCACAGCTCACAGCAACCTCCAATTCATGGGCTCAAGCGAGTCTCCTGCCTCGGCCTCCCAAGTAGCTGGGACTACAGGTGCCCGCCACAACACCTGGCCATTTTTTTTGTTTGTTTCAGCTGTCATTATTGTTTGGCGGGCCCAGGCTGGATTCGAACCTGCCAGCTCAGTTGTACGTGGCTGGCACCTTAGCCTGTTGAGCCACAATCTTATTTTTAGATACAAATGGATTTAAAACAACTAAAGTTAAGAAAGATAAAGATGGTCACTTAATACTGGGCAAGGGAACAATATGACAAGAAGACATTTTAATTCATAAATATGTATGTATATATGTATGTATTTATTTAGTATTATTTTTTGGAAGCAGGGTCTCACTTTGTTGCCCTTGGTAGAGTGCTATGGTGTCATAACTCATAGCAACCTCAAACTCTTAGGCTCAAGTGATTCTCTTGCCTCAGCCTCCCAAGTAGCTGGGATTGCAGGTGCCTGCCACAATGCCCAGCTATTTTTTAGAGATGAGTTTTTGTTCTGACTCAGGCTGGTCTCGAACCTGTGAGCTCAAGCAATCCACCTGCCTCGGCCTCCCGGAGTGCTAAGATTATAGACATGAGCCACTGTGCATGGTCCTCAATTCGAAATATTTATACACCCAACTTCAGTGCTCCCAGATTTGTGAAACAGACCATACTTAATTGGTCTGACCAATATGATAATCCTATAACACCATAATAGTGGGGGACTTTAACACCCCCTGACAGAACTGGACAGATCCTTTAAAGAGAAACTAAACAAAGATACAGGGGACTTAAATGTGACCTAGAACAAGCGGGCTTAATAGATATAGACAGAAAAAAAATCCCAAAGCTAAGAAATATATGTTCTCATCAGCGCATAGAACATACTTAAAAATAGATTGTATCTTAGGGCACAATCAAACCTCAACGAAATTAAAAGAATTAAAATTATAACTGGTATCATTTCAGACAACAAGGCAATAAAGGTGAAACTCAATTTCAAC
Organism: Arctocebus calabarensis; assembly: GCA_963573935.1. Lineage (NCBI taxonomy): Eukaryota > Metazoa > Chordata > Mammalia > Primates > Lorisidae > Arctocebus > Arctocebus calabarensis. The sequence goes on from CAUYON010191829.1 coordinate 7,253, forward strand.
AAAAACTTTCATCTCCAAATGAAGGCATAGAAACTGAAGAACCTCATGCTGAATGACAGTTCAATCAAGGAAGAGATAAAGGAGGAAATTATTAAATTCCTTGAACATAGCAACAATGAAGAAAAGAAATAGCAGAATATATGAACAAATGGAAGACTATACCATGCTCTTGCCTGGGAAGAATCAATATTGTTAAAATTTCTACACTAACTAAAGTCTTCTACAAATTTAATGCAATCCTCATTAAAATAGCAATAGCATACTTTGAAGAACTAGTAAAAGTTCTTTGTTTTGTATGGAACCAGAAAAAACCCTGAATAGCCAAGGAAAATCTGAGTAATAAAAACAAATCTGAAGCATCACTCTACCAAACTTCAGGTTATATTACAAGTCCACAGTGATCAAAACAGGATGGTATTGGCATAAAAATAGAGCCATAGCCATATGGAACAGAATAGAAACCATAGAGATGAAACCAGTATCTTATTGCCATCTGATCTTCAATCAACCAAACAAAAGCATACAGTGGAGAAAAGAATCCCTATTCAATAAATTGGGCAGGGAGAACTGTATAACTACATGTAAAAGGCTCAAACTGTATTCACACTTTTGACCACTTACAAAAATTAACTCAAAATGGATAAAACATTTAAATATAAGACATGAAACAATAAAAATCTTAAAAGAAAGTGTGGGAAAAACTCTTAGTGATGTTGTCCTGGGGAAAGACTTTAGGAAGACTTCATTGCCAATAGCAAGAGCACAAAAATAAACAAATAGGCTTAATTAAACTGAAAATCTTCTGCACAGCTAAGGATGCAACAAGTAAAGCCAAAAGACGACCTTCAGGATGGGAAAAGGATCTGATCAGGATGGAACGAATCTGACAAAAGGTTGATAACTAATGTCTAGAGAACTCAAATTAATCACCAGAAAAGAGCAAACATGGCTGGTCGTGGTGGCTCATGACTGTAATCCTAGCATTCTGGGAGGCTGGGGTGGGTGGATCACCTGAGCTCATGAGTTTGAGACCAGCCTGAGTCAGAGTGCATCAGCATCTCTAAAAAAATAGCCAAGTATTGTGGCGGGTGCCTGTAGTCCCAGCTACGTGGGAGGCTGAGGGAAGAGAATTGCTTGAGCCCAAGAGTTTGAGGTTGCTGTGAGCTGTGATGCTATCTCTTTCTACCGAGGGCAACATAATGACACTCCGTCTCAAAAAAAAAAAAAAAAAAAAAAAAAAAAAGAAAGAAAGAAATAAAGCATTCTCATTTATCACTAGGCAAGAGATATGAACCTAACCTTCTCTGAGGAAGACAGATGAATGGCTAATGGCATTTGAAAAAATCCTTATTGTCCCTAATCATCAGAGAAATGCAAATCAAAACATCCTGAGATATCACCTACCCCAGTGAGAATAGCCCACATTACAAATAGTCCCAAAGTTGCAGATGCTAGTGTGAATGTGGAGAGAAGGGAACACTTTTACACTGCTGGTGGGATTGTAAACTAATACAGCCTCTTTGGAATAAGTATGGAAAATAATCAAAGAACTCAAAATAAACTTCCCATTTGATCCTACAATCCCATTACTAGGCATCTACCTACCCAGAAGAAAAAAATCATTTTATTATAAGGACATTTGCACTAGATTGTTTATTGTAGTTCAATTATAATCACCAAGATATGAAAACAACCTAAATACCCATCAATCCAGGAATGGATTAATAAACTGTTGTATATGTATGCCATGGAATACTATTATTCAACCATAAAAAATGGAGACTTTATATCTTTTGTATTAACCTGGATGGAGTTGAAACACATTCTTCTTAGTAATGTATCACAAGAATAGAAAAGCAAGTATCTAATGTATTCAATACTAATACGAAGCCAGTAGACAATCTAATAAATGCCCACATAAGAGAAAAACTCAATTCAATTCAAGTTGGGGAGAGTGAGAACAAGAGAGCAGAGGAGGGAGGGGAACTGGTGTTTTCCCACTCAGCGGGCACAAGGTAAGTGTATATGGCACATCTCTAGGGTGTGGGCCACCACTACAAGAGGGACTCAACCTAACAAATGCAAACATTGTAACCTAGTTGTTTGTACATTAACCTGAAAAAAAAAAGTTCTTACTTTCACTATCCCAAGGAAGAATGTATAAGATGAAACTCTGAATGTTAAATGAAGGATTCAGGACATTTCCCAACGGGCCAGATAAGCCACTTAAAAACTGATACAATATGCCTGAAATAACATGTTAACTACTTTATTTATAATAAATTTATAGATGTGCTGATTAAATATGCTGACATATACATATAAACTATGCTTAAATCAAATTAAAACCGGGCTAATGAAATTTTTTCTTTTTGTAGATATGGAGTCTCACTGTGTTGCCCAGGCTAGTCTTTAACTTCTGGACTCAAGTGATCCTCTCACCTTTGCCTCTCAAAGTGCTAGGATTACAAGTTTGAGCCATGGTGCCTGATTTAGGATCCTTTAAATTCACAAACCTGACAAGCCAATTAAAAACATTCAGTGGGGAAAAGATTCCCTATTTAACAAATGTGCTGGGTGAACTGGCAGGTGACCTATAGAAGACTGAAACTGGACCCACACCTTTCACCATTAACTAAGATAGACTCTCACTGGATTAAAGATTTAAACTTAAGACATGAAACTATAAAAATACTAGAAGAAAGTACAGGGAAAACTCTTGAAGAAATCAGTGTGGGTGCATATTTTATGAGGAGGACTCCCCGGGCAATTGAAGCAGCATCAAAAATACACTACTGGGACCTGATCAAACTAAAAAGCTTCTGCACAGCCAAGAGCACAGTTAGTAAAGCAAGCAGACAGCCCTTAGAATGGGAGAAGATATTTGCAGGTTATGCCTCCGACAAAGGTTTAATAACCAGAATACACAGAGAACTCAAATGTATTAGCAAGAACAGAACAAGTGATCCCATCTCAGGGTGGGCAAGGGACCTGAAGAGAAACTTCTCTGAGGAAGACAGGCACACGGCCTACGGACACATGAAAAAATGCTCATCGTCCTTAATCATCAGAGAAAAGCAAATCAAAACTACTTTGAGATATCATCTAAGCCCAGCAAGGTTAGCCCACATCACAAAATCCCAAAACCAGAGATGTTGGCGTGGATGTGGAGAAAAGGGAACACTTCTACATTGATGGTGGGAATGCAAACTAATGCACTCTTTTTGAAAAGATATTTGGAGAATACTTAGAGATCTAAAAATAGATCTGCCATTTGATCCTATAATTCCTCTACTAGGTATATTTCCAGAAGACCAAAAATCACATGATAACAAAGATATTTGTATCAGAATGTTTATTGCAGCACAATTCATAATCACTAAGTTGTGGAAGAAGCCTAAGTGCCCATTGATCCACAATTGGATTAATAAATTCTGGTATATGTACACCATGGAATATTACGCAGCCTTAAAGAAAGATGGAGACTTTACCTCTTTCATGTTTACATGGATGGAGCTGGAACATATTCTTCACAGCAAAGTATCTCAAGAATGGAAGAAAAAGTATCCAATGTACTCAGCCCTACTATGAAACTAATCTATAGCTTTCATATGAAGGCTGTAATCCAACTATAGTACAAGAATATGGGGAAAGGGATGGGGGTGGGGAGGAGGATGGGAGGAGGGAGGGTAATCATTGGGATCACACCTATGGTGCATCTTAGAAGGGTACAGGTGAAACTTACTAAATGTAGAGTATAAACGTCTTAACTCCAATAACTAAGAAAATGCCCTGAAGGCTATGATAACCAGTTTGATGAAATTATTTCAGATTGTATATGAAACCAGCACATTGTACCCCATGATTGCATTAATGTACACAGCTATGAATAAAAAAAATTTTTTAAATTAAAAAAAATTAAAAAATAAATAAAATAAATTCCCAAACTGAGAGAGGATACCCAAGGAGGGTGAGGTCTGGGAGAACAGGTCTTGTGAAGGAGAGCACAAGAATATACTTGCAGGGTCCTCTCCATGGTAACTCAGCCCTTAGGAATTTGTAAACTTAACTTTCTGAAACTTGGAAGTTTCCAAGTTCTGTGAAATACTGTAGTTAGATGGGGGCTGGAATAGCATCTCACGCCTGATTCAAACTGGCCAATGAGAAGGGAACCTGTGGAGTGGAACTTTTTGACTGTTGATAAAAAGGGAAAGACCAAGCCAGTTGAGAAGCACGGCCATTTGGAATTCTTCTATGCTGTAAGTTCCCAGCTGGTGAATAAAGCCCTTCCTCTCATAAACATGGTGTTTGGGTGCTCTTTCTCTCCATTGGGCCTTGCCTTCCTGCAACAAAACTTGCAACATGAAGCGCAGAATCTCTGTTTAGTGAACTTCTATCAATAAATTTGGCCTAAAACAACTTTACATTTTCTTCCATGCTGATCCACATTCGTTATGTCCATTCCCACACATGATTCCTAGATTTCTGTCTGGATAAATTAGAAACACAGTCATTCTTCTGGAGAACAGTGCACCTCATCATGGGTCTCACCTTGTACCTTACCATCAGAGACTGCTAAGACTTGGTTCTAGGTACAGGTCTAGAAGCAATAAGGTTTAAGAAAGCTTTAAAAAAAAAAGTTTGGGTTTGCCTATGTACAGTGTGAACCTGTGGGCACCACGCTATCATGAGATGTAGGGTTGGTGACACGAGTGATCAGGAATTTCAGCCCAGATTGCTGAGCAAGAAACCAGCGAGACAGAGCCCTCTCGTGCCTGGACACCTTCTGCCAGGAGCCTCTTATGGGAGCAGGTCAGCAGCTATCCAGAAATTAAGGGAGAAATTACTAGAAACAATGACAAGCTGCTGTCATTCCTAAAAGATGTACATGTGGATTCCAAAGATCCTGTGTCTTCTGTGCAGGTAAAAACTGCTGAAATATGTCAGGAGCTGCAGAAAATCAGACCACCCCTGGGAGGTCACTTTGATATGACTATTAAGAACTTTGCCATGGGCTCGGCCGCCTATGGCTCAACAGGCTAAGGTACCAGCCATGTACACCTGAGCTGGCAGGTTCGAATCCAGCCTGAGCCTGCCAAACAACAATGACGGCTGCAACCAAAACATGGCCGGGCGATGTGGCGGGCGCCTGTAGTCCCAGCTACTTGGGAGGCAGAGGCAGGAGACTCGCTTGAACCCAGGAATTGGAGGTTGCTGTGAGCTGTGATGCCACAGCGCTCTATCCAGGGTGACGGCTTGAGGCTCTGTCTCAAAAAAAAAAAAACAGAAAATGGCCGGGTGCAGTGGCTCACACCTGGAATCCTAGCGCCTGGGAGGCTGAAGTGGGAGGATCACTTGAGCTCAGGAGTTTGAGATCAGACTGAGCAAGAGCAAGACTCCAACTCTACAAAA
>CAUYON010191831.1:0-24115 GCA_963573935.1 Arctocebus calabarensis
AAATTGGCAAGACATATCCTTACAGGCAGAGAGGTAAATATGAATTGTGCTTATATTTGTTATATCACTTGTTCTGTTTATTTCCATGTGAGAGAAAGAAGAAGAATGTATAAATTTGGACTTATTTCTAAGCTAATTAAACTTTTTAAAAAAAGAACATGGAACACTTACTGTCTGAGAGTTCTTTTGTTTTCCCATTCCTTTAAATGTTGTATCATGCTGAGTGTTTGAATAGTTGTCACCTTTAAAAATGGGTAGTGTTTTGTTTTTTTTCAGTAGTAAATGTCTGCCACTACAGTAAAAATTGTCTTGAACTTCAGGTATGTCCTCATGTGTATATGGTCATGGTACTTGCAAATCAGTAGTATTTGTGTATATTGACAGATTTATCCTGAAGAGGCTTCTTAGTCTCTGTCTGAATACTTTCTTCACAGCTTGTGTTGGATGGCTTGTGGTGCAAGAAGGCACACACTTGCCTAACTTTTGTGATACTGGCTTTTTATTCAGCCTTACTCATTTATCAACACACATTCATTAAAACCAAGACATTCGCTCTTCCTCACTTTCTTCTTGTGTGGCACAGAGCCTGCTTTGCTGCTTTGACATTGTTTCTTGCATTTAGGTCTTTGCACCTGCTGTTGTCTTTGCCTGAAATACTCCTCACCCTCTGGCATCGAGATCACTTCTGGGAAGTAAGACATTGACAGATCTCCTTCCCCAGGCATGGGATGTGATGAACAAAAATTCTGAGACTTCCCTGTATGGCCCAATTATATTGGATTGTAATTACTGATTTTGTCTGCTCCACCCCCCCAGCCTTGGGACTTCCCTAATCTTTAGGGATAGCTAGTAGTACTTGACATAGTGTTCAGCATCTGTTTGGTACTTAATAAATATTTGTAATATAATAATGTAATGAATGTAATCATACTTTTGAAGGAAGCTTTGAAAAGAAATGTTTTCCCCTTGCCAGACCCTCTTGGTGAATGTTCCAAGACTGGGTGGCAGTTGTGCCTTGGCATTGATGCCCACAGCCTGCCTGGTTTGGGGTTGTTGGAGCAGGAGTCTTGGGCCTGGCATTCTGTTAACAAGCAGCCTGTTTGCAACAGTGTGGCCTACTTGTTTTCTGTAGGTGCTGGTACTTGGGAAAGTTTGGGAAGCATGGGTCTACACTAACTACAATCTTCAGTTAAAGACTGTAACCAGATCTTTGCTTCTTCACAATGAATGCATGTGCATTTCAGTGACAGAATACCTTTGGATTTGTAGTTAAAACTCCTTGTTGAATTGCTTCACCTGCTTCTGGAATCTAAACAACAGGAGTGGGTAGAGCTGTCCCTGCAGTTCTTTATCAATGAGTTCAGTTCTCACCCGTTCTTGGTGATTACTCACTAGTGTCCTTATGTGGGCAAAAATGTCTTACTCTTGTTTGTTTGTTTTTCCTGTTGTTGGTCTGTCTTACAATCATATAAAATACAAACAGTTTGTAAATTTATTATGCAGAATGTAAAAATTCCTTGAAATTTCTCTCTCTAATGAAAATCACACTCATATATATTTCCACCATCTTCTGTATAGACATTAAGTTTTTATTTATTTTAACAAAAAAAGGAAGTATCATGGATAATAATTGTAGGTTTTTTTACTTAGTAATATGCCTTGACCATGTCTGGGTTTTAGTATTTATAGCTATGGCACATTCAGTTTTATGGCAGCATATAGTCTTCCAGGGCATGGTGATACCGAAGTTATATTTTGTTTTTGTGGGCATTGGGTCTTTTTCTGATTTTTTTTGTTTCAAACAGATCTGTAGTGAATGTTCTTTTATGTAACTTTGTATTTTCTTGTTAAGAACTTTCATATAAGATAAATTCCTAGAAGTGGAGGTCCTGGATGAGTATATAACATTGCAATAGATACTGCTGAATTAGTTTTAAAAAAGAGTGATTTACTTTACTACTTTATTATCCTACCAATGTGAATGAGAATGTCCGTTTTCCTATATCCTGGTTATACTATAAATTTCTTTCTTTCTTGTTTTTTTTTTTTTTTTTTGAGACAGAGTCTCACTATGTCACCCTTGGTAGAGTGCCGTGATGTCACAGCTCAGAGCACCTCAAAATCTTGGGCTTAAGTGATTCTCTTGCCTTAGCCTTCCAAGTAGCTGGGACTACAGGCACCCACCACAATGTTGGACTATTTTTTTGTTGTAATTGTCGTTGTTTAGCAGGCCTGCTCTAGGTTCAAACCAGCTAATCCTGGTGTATGTGGCTGGTGTTCTAACTACTGAGCTATGGGCACTGAGCCATTGTAGATAATTTTTGTCTGGTTGTTTTAATCTGTTTTTGCTGCTACAGTAGAATACTAGAGACTATATAATTTATAAAGAAAGGAAATGTATTTCTCATGGTCTTGGAAGGCTAGGAAGTCCAAGGTGTGGAGTACCTCTGTCTGGTGTGGGCCTTTTTCGTCATCAAATCATGGTGAAAGTATAAAGAGAAGAATTTTTGGGAGAGGAAGAAAAGGCAGAGGGAGACAAAGAGAGAAAAGAACACAGAGCCCTTATGGTTTAGCTACCTCATCAAGATCCCACCCCTTAATACTGTTTTGATGGAAATTAAATTTCAGCATAAATTTGGGTGGGGACAAACTTTAAAACCAAAATACTGATGGACAAAATATGGTATGAAAAACAGTTACACTTTTTTTATCACCACTATTTACTATATTCATGGTATTTTCATATAGTTTTGCCATTCATATTTTCTTTTTAAAGCAAGTTTCCTGCTTATATTCTTTATTTATTTTTATTCTTAGTGATCTAAACCCTTTATGTTTCAGTCATCTGTTATATAGGTTATGAAAATTTTTACCTACACTATTTTTTAACTGTTTATTACATGTTTCTTTAAGAAAAGTTTTACATTTTTATGTAGTAGACTTACCTTTTTCTTTATTACATTTGTTTTTCATGTCTTAATGAGAATGGTTTATTTTGTTCCATAATTTAAGAAATAATACTATTTTATCTTCTAATACTCCCCCTGTGGTTCACAAATATTTGGTGTATATTTGGAGGGATTGGTGTGAGGTGTAGGGATCTCTCTCTTTTTTTTTTTTTCCAAGGGTATTATACTACTTGTCCAGGAACCATCTGTTCCTTCCCCATTGATTGAAGATTCCTGTTTTACCACATTCTCAATTTGCATATGTGTCTTTTTGTTTCTGTAATCTGTTATTTAACCTCATACCCATGCCATGGTGTTTTTATTACTGCAGCTTTTGATTGTGTATTTTTTTTTTTTTTTTTTAAGACAGGGTCTCACTTTGTTGCCCTTGGTAGAGTGCCATGGCGTCACAGCTCACAACAACCTCCAGCTCCTGGGCTTAGGCGAGTCTCCTGCCTCAGCCTTTCGAGCAGCTGGGACTACAGGCACCTGCCACAACGGCCGGCTACTTTTTTTTTTTTTTTTGAGACAAAGTCTCACTTTATCACCCTCAGTTGAGTGCCGTGGCGTAGCATCACAGCTCACAGCAACGTCAAACTCTCAAACTCTTGGGCTTAAGTGATTCTCTTGCCTCAGCCTCCCAAGTAGCTGGGTCTACAGTGCACACCACAATGCCCGGCTATTTTTTGTTGCAGTTGTCATTGTTGTTTGGCTGGCCTGGGCAGAGTTGAACCTGCCACCCTCAGTGTGTGTAGCTGGCACCATAACTACTGTGCTACGGGTGCCGAGCCTTGATTATATAGTTTGATGTTTTGAAGTAGTCCACTACTGATAATTCTTAGTTTTCAATTTTTTTTTGCCTTTTACCCTTCCAGATTCATTTCATTTCATTGCATTGCGATGCATTTCAATGTTTTTTAGAGACAGGGTTTTGCTTTGTCACGCCAACTACATTGTAGTGGCATCATCATTGCTCACTACAACGTCAAACTCCTGGGCTCACATGGTCCTCCTCCCTCAGCTTCCTAAAATGCTGGGATTATAGGAGTGAAGCACCTTGCCTGATTATAGATGAATTTTATTTTATTTTACTTTTTTTGAGACAGAGCCTCAAACTTTCGCCCTGGGTAGAGTGTCGTGGCATCACAGCTAACAGCAACCTCCAACTTCTGGGCTTAAGCTATTCTCTTGCCTCAGCCTCCCAAGTAGCTGGGACTACAGGTGCCCACCATAACGCCCGGCTATTTTTAGGTTGTAGTTGTCATTGCTTGGCAGGCCTGGGCTGGATTCGAACCGGCCAGCTGTGGTGTGTGTGGCTGATGCCTTAGCCACTTGAGCTACAGGTACCGAGCCATATAGATGAATTTTAGAATCAAGTTGCCATGTTCTGACAAGAGAGCACAGAATTTTGATTAGATTATTTTTGATGAGATTGGTTTGGTTTATAAATTAATTTGGGGGGAAATGGGATATTTTAATGAGTCTTTGTATCTAGGAATATAAATTATGTATCAAATTTGTTTCAGCGTTTATAACTTTCTCCATCTGGGTTTTGTATAATTCTTGCTAAAATCGTTCCAAGGTATTTTATAATTTTTGTTGCTATAGTAAATAGTATGTAAACTTTTGAAATGGGCTTCTCACTCAGCATAATGCCTTTGAGATTCATTGAGGCTGTTGCATATAGTGATAGTTTGTTTTTTTATATCATTGAGAAATACTCCATTGTATGGCTGGACCATACACACCTCCACTGAAGGACAGACATTTGCATTGTCTGCAGTGTTTGGCAATTATGAATTCGAATTATAGAGTTGCTATAGATCTTCCTGTGCGATTTTTTTATGTGAACATAAACCTTAATTTCTCTAGGATAGTTACCTAGGAGTGACATTACTGGATCACATGGTAAAAAAGAAAGTGAATTTTTACTAGAAAATTTGACCTTGTTGAGTATAAACTGCTAGTCTCTGTTGGTATTTTTATCACTTGGTACTATTCTCAGCCTACTAAAAGTTAGTGTCTATATTTTTGTCAGCATTCTGTTGATGGATGTGTGATGTATCTTGCCTATTGAGGTAACTAAAACTTCTAAAGAAAACCCAATGGATTGCAGAAAGTGGTATTAGAGATTCAGGGACTTAATTCATTCTGCGTTGGTATAAGATAAAGGATCTTTTATGTATTGTGTTAAGACAGTTTTAACTTCTTTCCTTGGGATAAGTACAGAGAAGTAATGGAATTAATGTAGTGGAAAGAATTCCCTGAAAGAAAGGAGTAGGGATAATTTATATGCACTTAAGTCACAAGATACTTGTGAGCATACATATAAAAGGTACTCATGAAAAATTATGCATTCTTGGGAAGAAAGACATTTTTATTTAACAAATATAATCATGGAAATAGAATCAAATCTTTAAGTAAATAAAATGGTTGTGGTATAAGTTCAATTTAGGTAGACTTCACTGTCTAGCAAGATTCTTAATTTTTAACTTTTAGAACATGAACTAATCAGAAATGGATATCATCATCATCATCATTTTCTATTTCTTCAAATACAAGGACCAGTTGTTAAATCCTTCTCATTTAGCTCTTGAGATGAAAATTGTCCTTATTGTCATGAGAGCGTTTGTCCCATATTTAATATGAATTTGGGATGTTAGTTGCATCTGCTTTCTTGCTTTTGGCTAACTTTTCACAACTTAAAGTTATTTTGGCTTCTGAAATATTGTCTGTTTTTGTATTACAGTTTTCTTTCAAGCTAAATATTTTCTTTTTTTATTTTTTATTAAATCATAGCTGTGTACATTAGTGCAATCATGGAGTACAATATGCTGGTTTCATATATAATCTGAAATATTTTCATCAAACTGGTTAACATAGCCTTCATGGCATTTTCTTAGTTATTGTGTTAAGACATTTATATTCTGCATTTAGTAAGTTTCACCTGTATCCTTCTAAGATGCACCATAAGTGTGATCCCACCAATTACCCTCCCTCCACCTAACCTCCCCCCTCCCCTCCCCTCCCTTGCCCCTTTCCCCATATTCTTATGCTATAATTGGGTTATAGCCTTCATATAAAAGTTGTAGATTAGTTTCATAATAGGGTTGAGTACATTGGATACTTTTTCTTCCTTTCTTGAGATACTTTGCTAAGAAGAGTATATTCTAGCTCCATCCACGTAAACATGAAAGAGGTAAAGTCTCCATCTTTCTTTAAGGCTGCACAATATTCCATGGTGTACATATACCACAATTTATTACTCCATTAAATATTTTCTTTAAAATTCAGTTTTCTCCTCACTGGTTTTCATAGCCTCTAAGAGATCTTTCCCCTCAGATGAATGGCAAGAAAATTCATTGTACCACTCATTGGTACTTAATTGAAGCTATTATCTTAAAAAAATTATTTTCTCAACATAAATATGGGAAAATATGCTAAAACGTTCCAACTAGAATCAGAAGTTTCTTTTTCCCCCCTACTTTTTCCTTTAGTATTATTTACTCATAGGCTCCCACTTTCAGTTATTTAAGCTCGCTCTTCTGGTACTCTGTCAGCTATCTCCAAATTTATAATTTTAGATATTGGTGACTTCCTTCTTATGGAAGAGACGGATATAGGTCTCTTACAGCTCACATCTATATCTACTTTCCTTTCCCCAGCCTTCCTAATGCAATGCTATATTTGGTTAAACTTAGATTGTTTACTTAATTAAGACTTTGTAAATGTTGTTGACTTTTGACTCTGATCATTTATTTTCTTATGTAATTTTTAATTAAAAAAAATTTTTTTTTAATTAAGTTAGACTTTGGCTCACACCTGTGGTACTATAGCCCTTGGGAAGGCTGAAGTGTGAGGATTACTTGAGGTCATGAGTTCAAGATAAACCTGAGGAAGAGCGAGACCCTGTGTTAACAAAAAATAAAAAATTAGGCAGGCATGGTGGCGTACACCTGTAGTCCCAGCTGCATGGTTGGCTGAGGCAGGAGGATTTGCTTGAGCCAAGTGTTTGTTGTTGCAGTGAGTTACAGTAACACCACTTTACTCTAGCCAGGTCAACAGAGTGATACATTGCCTGAAAAAGAGAGAGAAAGAGATTTGGGGGGTAGAAATAAAGACAGCAAGATAGTTCTTTCTAGTCACAGAGAAATGGGATGGTAGCTACAGGGAGATATCAGGCCTAGCTATTTTTTAGAAGTTAGGCCAAATATCGACATGTTTGCTAATGGGAATAATCTAACAGAAAGGGGGAAAGTGCAAGAGAGACAGACAGACATAAGAGAGGGGGAGGAGGGAGAGTGAAGGCATTCTGCGGATATGTTGGGCAGTTCTTTCATAGAAACAGGAGGAAGGTTGAGAGTAGTTGCATCATTGCAGATGGTGGGAGTGGTGGGAGCTTCTAGAAAAATCTCTTCTAAGTGTAGCTATTTTTTCCATAAAATGGAAAGCAAGATCATTAGCTAAGAGTGTACTGAGGAGATAGGTATTAAGGATCTGAAGAGGTTAAAATAATTACCAGATAAGCAGGGGAGTGAATAGACTAGAGAGGCTTCCTTGAGGGTAGTAGTCAAGGATTAAAACTGGAAAGAGTCAGCAGGGCTGTATGTTATTCTTTAGCCACATTCAATTTCCTGGTTGTGGGAATGGCATTTGCAGAGAGTTGGGGTTTTGTCACATTAGTGCAGTAAAATGAGTAAGGAGCTAGAGAATATTCACTGGAGTCATTGCAATGAAAAGATAGATTTAAGTAGGAAGTAAGAACTTGACGGGGAAGACAGACTATAAAGTTGTGTGATCATTGGATCCTGCTGAGTTCAGAAAATTATTGCAGGGTTTGAGCGAGCAGGAATGATAGGAGGATTTGGTTAAAGGAGTAGGAAGCTCAATTTGGGATTATAAAAGATTTTCAGATATAGAAAGCAGCTGAAGTATGTTAACTTTTTTTTTTCGCTGTCTTGAAGTTTATCCTTGGTTTTTAGACATTTCACAATAAGATACTAAGGAGTAAGTTTCATTCATTGTTCTCAGTATTTATTGGACCCTTTTAGTATAGCTATTTTTATCTTTAGTTCTGGAGAATTATCTTTTCTTTTTAAAATTTAAACATCTTCATTCTGGAATTTTTATTCAGAGGTCGGAACTCTTGAAAAGAGCCTTGATTTTTATTTATTTACCTAAGAAAACTTTTTTTTTTTGTTAAAAAGAAACAATGTCTTTGTCACCCTGGCTGGAGTACAGTGGCACAATTGTAGCTCACTATAGCCTCAGACTCCCCTGCTCAGGGGATCCTCCCTTCTCAGCCTTCTGATCAGCTAGACCTACAGGTATGTTCCACTACACCTGGTTCGTTAATTTTTAAAATATTTTTTATAGGGATGGGGTCTCTATAGGAGTGAACCATGACATTCTGACTAAATTTTTATTCAAAGAAGCTAGTGACTGCCAAAAAGAGTTAATACCCAGAATTATTTGCTTTAGTTAAAAATTAATAGTAGCTAATTTGGAAGCAATTACACAGAAGGGTGAAAGAAAGTCTCTTTTTTCTTTCTTTTTTTTTTTTTTGCGTTTTTGGCTGGAGCCGGGTTTGAACTCACCACTTCTGGTATATGGGGCCGGCGCCCTACTCCTTGAGCCACAGGCACCTGCTGAAACAAAGTCTTAATGTTCTGCTGACAGACATAACTAGAGAGCAAGAAGATGGTCAACATGCTTTTAGTACAGTTTGGAAGTTTAATAACGTGCATAAAAATACTTCATATAAGCCTGATTCCTACATATTAAAAATCAATTAGATAGTTATGGATACCTCTATTTTGGTAAAATATATATAACGTAAAATTTTACCTTTTTTAAACATATAGTTTGGTGACATTAAGTACATTCACATTGTTACACTATCCGTTTCCAAAACAGATCATTAATACTCATTTTTTGTGGATTCTGTATATGTAGATTTCACCTGTTCAATAAAATTTATTTGTAACCTTAATATCAGTATAGGACTTTCGCATTGATTTTTGAATGTGTGTGCACATCCCCAGCTGAATTCAATAAAGCAGCATTTTGCCGCCTTTCAACCTTCATAGTGTAAACAAATGTCCTTTTTTGCGGTATATTTAATGACCTTTTTTTTTTTTTTTTTTTTTTTGCATTTTTGTGCTGTTAATGATTTCTCTATTTAAGATGGCTCTCCCAGATGGTGCTGAAGCACTGTCTAGTCTTCCTAAGTGCAAGGGCATGTGCACATTCTTCCAAAGAATGCATGTGTTAAGCTTCATTAGGGCATGTGGTTGAGTGTTAACCAATAATACATTGTAACAGAAGATATCATTAAAGGGATAACCTGCATAAAACAAACATTGATCAGTTGATGAAAATGTGACCTGTGACTTGTAGGAACCTAACCCTATATTTTCCCTTATGAGTGAATAATACATTATTTATGAATTTGGTGATCACAGTGACTTTGTGGACTATTACCATGAATAACAAGAATTGGCTGTATCCTTTTTAGGAAAGAAGAGGCTTAATTATTTCCATTGTTTTCCCTTAACACGTGCATGGGGAATGATGTTAAAAAAGATCTTAGGCTTTCCTCATTTGATGATTTTTTTTGAGACAGAGCCTCAAGCTATCACCCTGGATAGAGTGCTGTTGCATCACAGCTCACAGCAACCTCCAATTCTTGGGCTCAAGCAAGTCTCTTGCCTCCACCTCCCAGGTAGCTGGGACTACAGGCGCCCACCACAACGCCTGGCCCTTTTTTGGTTGCAGCTGTCATTGTTGTTTGGTGGGCCCGGGCTGGATTCAAACCCGCCAGCTTAGGTGTACGTGGCTGGCGCCTTAGTCCATTGAGCCATAGGCTCTGAGCTTCATTTGATGATTTTTGTTTTTCTGTTAATATTTTGAAAAGTGGAACCCTAAGAAGCAAATTGAGAGCTCCCTCTACATGAAGCGGAGTATGTGGAAGACATTGGTTGAATGCCTAGCTTCATGGTACCTGAGGCAGAGTTGGTCTTTACATTGGGACCTTCTACATACAGAGGTGTTATTTTTCTCTTGGGTTAAGTTTTTCCTTCACACATTCTAGGCTTGTCTTCCTGCCCTGCTGTGTGTGCCACTATACTATTGTCAGTTTTTTATTTTATTTTATTTTATTTTTGAGACAGAGCCTCAAGCTGTCACCCAGGATAGAGTGCTGTGGCATTACAGTTCACAGCAACCTCCAATTCCTGGGCTCAAGCGAGTCTCCTGCCTTCGCCTCCCAAGTAGCTGGGACTACAGGCGCCCGCCACAATTCCGAGCTGTTTTTTGGTTGCAGCCATCATTGTTGTTTGGCGGCCCGGGCTCGATTCAAACCCGCCAGCTCAGGTGTATGTGGCTGGCGCCTTAGCCCGTTGAGCCACAGGTGCCGGGCCAATTGTCAGATTTTTATTTCTCAGAAATTTTGAGGTCACTTGTCTATTGGCGCTTAACTTCTTCCATTCTCTTTGCCATTTTTTTTTTTTGTCATTTTATGTTTATTCTTCAATTGGCCTATCAGATAGGAGAAGAAAGAATTATATGTGGTCAGTATGCCAGTTTAACCAAATACCCTCATTATGGATTCAAAAAAAAATCTTGTAATTTTTATTCAGGTTGTGTATTATACAATTTAAAGGATTACCTCCTAAACTACTCTACCCCCTATTACCTAGTTTGCTGAGAGAGCTTCTTTGTCTTTTAAATTGATTATTTAGGTTTTGCTTTCATGTCTTTATAATATGCTTAAGTTCTTGTTTCTCTGTTTTAGACATTCACTTTTTATTGTGGATTTCTTAAAGTGATCATTGATGTTTAAAACACTCAAAACCTCATCTTATTGAAATATAACATGCACAAAAGGTACTTGAGATATAAATCTATAGCTTGATGAATTATTACAAAGTAAATACATTTGTATAACTGTGACCCGGGGCAAAAAGTATTCTCTGACCCGCATCTAGAAGCCTCTTCCTTCTGCTCCTTCTAGTCACTCATTGTCTCTCCCCCCCAAGGGAGCTACTGTGCTGACAATCTAATACCTAAGATTAGTTTTATCTGTTTTTTTAAAACGTTTTATTAATGGAATTATACAGTATATTATTTTGTATCTGCTTCTTGCTTATAATATTCTTCCATGTTGAACTTTTATTTTGTAGCCAGTTGTTGGCAGTTATTTGGCATGATCTCTGTTTGCTTTGGATTGAATTGTATTCCCCCAGATTTGCAAGTTGAAGCCTTAACCCCAGTGTGACTGTGTTATCTGAGGTAAGGTATAGAAGGTTAAACGAAGTCTTACGTGTAAGCTCTGATTGATAGGATTAGGGTCCTTGTATGAATGGACACCAGAGAACTTGCTCTCACCACTAGTGAGGACACAATGAGAAGAAAGCCCTCCCCACAACCAGTCAAGCTGTCATCCTGATCTTGGACTGGCAAGTTTCAGAACTGTGACAAAATAAATTTCTCTTGTTTAAGCCACCTAGTCTATGGTATTGTGTTATGGCAGTCCAAGCTAATCAATACACCCTATCCCCTTAAAGGATTTGGGATCTTTTTTTGTCTGCTCTTTTTGTGGTTGTGGATGCGGATGCTTTAACACTTTTTGGGAGCAGGATCTTTTGACCAGTAGTAACTGATAAAAAGTAGCAGATAAGGATTTTTCTTCAGTGGATATGTGCTGTGGGTTTCGGCCCTTTTGGTTGAGGATTGTTGGGGGAAAGCTCTTCTTGTGTATGAGCTGTCCTTATCTCTATTTTGTAATTTTTCACTTTGCTTCTGGCATCAGGGTGATTATAAATGGAATTTCCCAGAACTTTACACAGTAGGTGGCAGTGGCACTCCTCTCTCATCTAGTGAATCCTCTTGGTATTTGCTGTGTTCCTCTTCGCCCAGCTCCACAACCATAGGAATGAGTGGGTTCTTTCTAATCTTTAACTTTTTGAGGCACAGCAATCAGTGGTACTCAAAGTTACCTTTGGTAACCTCAGGGTCTCAGCTTTGTCTGAGCTCCCCAGGCTCTAGGTCTAGGCCAGGGTTATTTTGGTTGAGTCTTCCCAGCAGGGAGCTGGGAGGAGGAGGCGATTGGGAACTTCCCCCTCAGGCTTCCCTGCTGCACATGCACACGTCCCCTTAAATGTTTCACTTTGGAGATGCTGTTGCTTTTGATAAAGTGACTGTTTTCTACAGTTTTATTAAGCCAAATAGTACAGTAGAACCTCTGTAAGTTCCACCCAAGGGACTGTAACAAACTGATCAACATACAGAGGTGGTCAACATAAGGAACTAGGCCTATTGTACTTATAAGTACATGTGATGCATGTCCTGTCTATGAAAATTAGGTCAATTTAAGGAGGTGATCAGTCTAGGGAGATGGTCAGGTATGGAGCTTCTACTTTTTTGAGCTCCTGTTTTTGCTTTAGATGCTATTTGATTAGCAGTACCTGAAGATGAAAATGGTATAAGAACAAAATCAGAAGAGAATCTTTAGAATAGAAGGAGGGTATTGAGCAGAACTAGAAGAAACTGGTGACTGAGTACAGTCATGAGAATAGAAGCCAAGTCTCAGAAGATTCGAAGGAAGAAGAACTGGAATGACAACAGGTTTGACAGATTAGCCAGGAGGAGGAGGAGGAAAACCTGATGGGGGCCAGAAAAGAACAGTATATCTAACAGGTTTCTTTGGACTTGGTAGATCCAAACATACCACATAAAATTACCTATGGAGTAAAGTTTGACTTTGATTTATGTACTTTTTAAAACCATATTCTGTTAAAACGCCAGAAGTCCTATTTCCTCACTGTGTTGTCTCCATCTATAAAATGTCTCAGTACTGATTATGGTGTTCATGACTTCAGTTCAACTCACCAACATTTATTGAGTATACATTGTGTGCAGGTAGTGTGTAGAGCTATAAAGATGAGTAAGGTGTCTTTTCTCTAGTTGAAATATGCACAAGATAGTCAGTGTTCGCATATTTCAGCAGCCATTATTGTCTTCTGCTGATTTACTTCCCATTGGAACACACATTCATTTTCTCTTCATTTCTTCCCCAATCTGATTTGCCTCGCCTTGGGGTTAGTCCTTCCATTCCAGGGTCCGAATCACTGGATGCTTTGCTGCAGCTTTTCCTTTCCTGTAGTTCTTGTGGAGGTTATGGATTCATAGGGAATAAATAAGTAGGCCAGTAGAGGCCTTGGACCAAGTTAAGCAGTTTTTAAAAAACATAATTATTAATGTATATAGTGTGGCTATTCTCTAAGTATGGCATGGGAACACCTTGAAGTTTTCTGAGATCTTTTCAAGATCTGTAAAGTTTAATCCATTTTTTTTTAATACTATTAAAACATTTGCTTTTTTCATTCTCCCTTCTGCAAGTGTAGAGTGGAATTTTTTCAGAGGCATGGTATGTGATAGTCACAGCAGATTGAATGCAGAAGCAGAAATGACAATTTTCTTTTTTCCTTTTTTTTTTTGCGACAGGGTCTCACTATGTCACCCTTGGTAGAGTGCCATGGTGTCACAGCTCACACAGCAACATTAAACTCTTGGGCTTAAGCTATTCTCTTGCCTCAACCTCCCAAGTAGCTGGGATTACAGACGCTCGCCACAAGGCCCGGCTATTTTTTTGTTGCAGTTGTCATTGTTGCTTTAGCTGGCCAGGGCCAGGTTTGTACCTGCCAGCTTTAGTGTATATAGTCGGTGCCCTACCCACTTGTGCTACGGGCACCACCAAGAAATGAAAATTTCATACAACTATTACTTAATGTTAACATGTGATAAGTTTATTGTTATTTGAAATGAATTAAGTACTTATTTTTTGTAATTTCACAGTTTTTTTTGTAATATGGTACATATTAATATAACCTACATATGGGGTGATCATTAGTCTTTAAGAGTGTAAAGGAGACCAAAAAGTGTGAGAACCATTGACAGAGAATCTCTCAACCCTTCTTCTCCCATTTTAGTTACAAATGCCTTCTGCAGTGGTTTGTCTTATCCTGGGTGTCACAGGATTGCAGCAGGAAGCATTGCCTCTCTGATCTTATTGTACAGGTTCACTTGCTAACATGACCCTCAGATTCAAAGCTGAAGTAATATAAACTCCCTAGTTATGGCAAAGCCTCTGTCCAATTATGTTTCCTTCCTTCATCACTCTTACCCTCCCTTCATTCTGGATACCTGTAATCCATAGAAATCATTTTTATCCAACAAATGTCAAGCTGACCAGGAGTGGATGTTGGTGTAGGTCTACTTAGTAAATAAGAGTAAAACTTATTCTTACTCCTTCGATATAAAAAATGCACATAAATAGAAGCTATGGTTCTTTCTTCCTGTATCCTCGTGGCTTATTCTTATACACTGACATACTCACCCCTTTCTGAACAAAGTCAGCCAGGTGGCCCTTTGTTGCTTCTGTACTTGTTTTACTTGGTTAGCCCACAGATTGGTCCCTTTTCTTCTTTAACTAAGTAAAATGTTTTTGAAGTTTCTAGATTGAGCACTGATCTATTTATTTATTTATTAAGTTCTCACTGCACAGTACACTCTGGGGAGTTGAATATTCTGGGCTATATAAACTTAGAAAAGCTATAGTTCCCTCCCTAAGATCAGAGAGTTGACTAACATTAAAATGTTAATAAATAATGAAGGAAAGATTTGCTAAATTATATATCTTTTTAGAAATGTTTTCATTATGTATGTTTTTCCTTTTCTCCTTTCTCTTTTCTTTTTCATTTTTACCTTTCTCTTTCTTTTTGCTTTGAAGGAGATAATTTCCCCCTTATCTGCAAGTAACTTAAATATAAAATGTTCTAACCCTTATTTTTATGAAGCCCCTATTTTTAGTTATACAGTTTTATAAAGTTACAATTCCTATTATAACCAGCTAAGTTTTAGGTTTTTAAGTTTGTTTGCTTGATTGCTTTTTAACAATGCTGTATGTTTTTCATAATTACTAAATTTTTAAAATCCATAAATGTTTATTATTTTTTTCTAGGTTGCTATAAAAATAATTGACAAAACTCAGTTGAACCCAACAAGTCTACAAAAGGTAAGGTTAGGGCAATATTCAGTATTTTAAAAATGACTATCATTGCTAGTTACCATCTAATTTGTCCCTTAAATACCTTAGTGTTACTTTGACTTATTATGTTTAGTGCATTAAAGTTTCCTGTTCAAATGAATACAACTTAAATGTAGTATTTTATCAAAGTAATTTGGTAATCTTCACTTGAAGGTTATGATTTTTAAATGTTCTTAATATTAAAGTAAAGGCGGTACTTACTTTATATTTTTAATTGGCATATTATTGTACAAAGGAGTACTTTTTGAATTGAATACTCTATTAACTAGAATAGAGTTTTAACATATAATACAATATAAAAAAATTTTCATGTAATTGGTAGAGCACACTTATGGCTAATACTAAAATCTTTCAAGTCAGCACTTTTGGGTTTTTAAACTCTTACCATGCTATGTCTGATTAAGATGTGATGACTGTTTAATAGGGAAATGTAAAAGTAAAACTGAATAAGAGTGAAAAACCATGTTTGGAAAGCTTTATTGCTATTTGTATCATTTAACTTAGATCAGAAGGTCTCTGCCCTGGGCAGATTTTGAAATTTCTAATGCCTAGATCACAGTACAGATTGGGGAATCGCACAGGTAGGGCTTGGGCATAGCTAATTTCATTGGTGCACCAGTGAATGATTAATGATCATTATGATAAAATCCCTCTAGTTCCTTTTAGTTTTGCAAAGCCTTTTTTTTTTTTTTTTAACCTTGAGTCAGAGTCCTCCCCTGTCACCCCAGCAGTGCTGTGATAATTGCTCAGTGCAACCTCAACCTTCTGGGCTCACAGGATCCTCCTGCCTCAGCCTCCTTAGTAGCTGGGATTACAGACACTACCATGATGCTAATTTTCTATTTTTAGTAGAGTGGGGTCTCGTTTTTGCTCAGGCTGGTTTGAACAGTTCTCCTACCTCAGCCTCCCAGAGTGGTAGGATTACAGGCATGAGCCACTGTGCCTGGCATGCAAAGCTTTTTTACATATTTTATTTGATTTCTAACTTTGGCCTGTAGTAGTTAGGGAGCACAGACACTTTGAACTAGGAACAGGAACTCCTAAATTTAAGTCCTGGCCCTGCCACTTAGCTGAATGTCTAACTTGACCTTGAGGAAAACACTTAACTTTTCTGGACCTTGGGTTTCTTATCTTTAGAATGGAGAATATTTCATATTTTCATCATGGGTGTGAGTGAAATAATGTCTAACTTGACCCTTGAGGAAAACACTTAACTTTTCTGGACCTTGGGTTTCTTATCTTTAGAATGGAGAATATTTCATGTTTTCATGATGGCTGTAAGTGAAATAATGTGAAATAATCCATATAAAAGAGCTTTGTAAATGGCAAAGCACTGTACAGTTGTAAGATAGTCTGATAAGCATAATTCTCTATATACATTACTAATATATTCCTAATGGTTATTTATGTCCTGATAATTTTTTTGAGATAGTCTCACTTTGTCACCCTTGGGAGAGTGCTATGGTGTCAGTGCTCATAGCAACCTCAAACTCCTGGAGCTCTGCTCAGTGCCTGTAGCACAGAGGGTACAGCACTGTCCACATGCACTGAGGCTGGTGGGTTCGAAATTGGCCCAGGCCAGCTAAATAACAATTACAACTGCAACAACAAAAAAAAGATAGCTGGGCGTTGTGGTGGGCGCCTATAGTCCCAGCTACTTGGGAGGCTGAGGCAGGAGAATTGCTGAAGCCCAAGAGTTTGAGATTACTGTGAGCTATGATGCCCCGACAATCTATGGAGGGCAACATAGCGAGACTCTGTCTCAAAATAAAACACTCTTGGGGCTTAAGTGATAGCCTTGCCTCAGCCTCCCAAGAAACTGGACTACAGGCATTTGCCACAATGCCTGGTTACTTTTTTAGAGAGAGGGTCTCCCTCTGCTCAGGCTGGTCTTGAATCCTGAGCTTAGGTGATCCACCTGCTTTGGCCTCCCAGAGTGCTAGAATAACAGGACTACGTCCTGATAATCTTGAAGCCTTGTTCCTGTTTTATGTGTGGGAAGTGAGGAGGGAGGTAGACTTTAATCTTGCACTAAAAATACATTTAAACAAGTGATTTTTTTTTGTGATCTACAGCCTATATTAGGCCTTAAGGCTTCTCCTTGAGGCCCTGAGCAGATATAAAAATTTCAGTCCCTTGCCCTGAAGAGTAAATTTTACCCATTTCCTTTAACTTTCATTTCTTCCTATATCTAAGGACTCAGTACTAATAAATAAGTTAAAGAGTTAATAAAATTTATTATTCAGAACTAAAATGAACATATAAAGAATTTCATTGAGGACTCTGATTCAGTATTCAGTGATGTTACAAATCTTACACTATTCATATATACCTGGGTATAATTGGAATTCTAGCTGTTTTCCAGAAAAAATTTCATCCTTTTATTGTGTCAAGTTGGTTGTAATTTTCCCTTCTTTTTAGCTTATTTGCTTTGTTTTTTCCATTATTTTTGTTTGTAGTTTTTAATTGCTGCTATTCTTCTCATCATTATTAGGAGAAATTGCTATTTGTCTCATCATTACCAATTTAGTACATGGTAGATTGTCTGATAGTGTGATTCTGCATATTTGCATCAGCATTAATTTTGGCTTATAATCATCTTATAGCTAAAACTTTAAGATTTGTTTGTGGTATAATTCAAGAATGAACCATCCACGGACTTATCCTAAAGCAATATCCCTCTAAGATAAATAACTTGATAAGTATATTAAAAGTCAGTTAATAGGGCGGCACCTGTGGCTCAGTGACTAGAGTACTGGCCCCATATGCTGGAGGTGGCGGGTTCAAACCCAGCCCTGGCCAAAAGAAAAACTGAAAAACAAACAAACAAACAAACAAAAAAATTCAGTTAATAAAGCATTGTTTAAAACTTACGATATAAATTGGAAGCATTCCGTGTACATTTCTTATAGATTCTTTTTTCACTGAGTTCTTTTTCCATGGAAAAATGGCAACAAGATACAGAGATAAGGCAACTTTGGCAGCCCCATTTGGAATAGTCATTTTTGTAGGCCTTTTTTTTTAAGCATCATTCACAATTGTCTTATATTGCACTTGCATCAGGAACACTTTTTTTTTTTTTTTTTTTTGCATTTCTCTCTTACTTTTTATTTTAATTAATTAATTAATTAATTTTTTGCAGTTTTTGGCTGGGGCCAGGTTTGAACCTGCCATCTCCGGTATATGGGGCTGGGGCCCTACTCCTTTGAGCCTTAGGTGCCGCCCAGGAACACTTTTCTTTAGATAGTGATATAAAGCCTTGAAGCTACAGAAGGTAACATTCACTTTAAGGAACATTCTGTCATCAATAACATGCAGTATGTGTGTTTTTTTTTATTTATTAAATCATAATTGTGTACATTGGTGGACATTATATACAATCTGAAATATTTTCATTGAACTATTTAACATAGCCTTCATGGCCTTTTAATCACTATATGAAGACATTTATATTCTACGTTTAGTAATTTTCACTTGTCATGCACTCTGTTTTTACTGCTGCCACCATAAAAGGTGGACTGGCTAATTTAGGCAGTATTTAAACACACTTGTTAAAATAGTGTCAATTTAACAGTATTTAGGTTTGCACATTGTGATATGTACTTTTACTAAATGTTCATAAGTAAACCTGAGTTGATTGCATATTCGCAGACTGTTATTATTTTCAAAGATGAATCTCTTCATTTTTCCTTTGTAATTTTCCTTTCATTAAGTTAATAAATGTTAGATTCTAGTTAGGGATTTTTCTCCATTGTTTTTATACTTTGTAACTTTTTTTTTTTTTTTTTAAAGAGATGGGATCTGGCTGTATTGTCCAGGCCAGACTTAATCAGGGCTAGTTCTCCCTCCTTTGCCACTGTACCCAGATACATACTTTTTGAACTCTAGCTGCTGTTCCTAGTGTATTATTCTCTTCATAGGTATCTTTGAGGTAAGCTTTTTAAGAACTCTGTAATATATACCTATATTGGTAAACAGCAAGAATAACAAAAATATTAGTCATCTTCCTGATCCTATAAAGTAATTTTTAGTTTCAATTTCCTTATGTATCGGATAATCTTGATGGGCATTGTTTTATTAAATCTGAATCTGTCATTAAAAGCAAGCGTGGGCTTAGCGCTTGTAGCTCAGTGGTTAGGGTGCCAGCCACATACACTGGGCCTGGCGGATTTGAATCCAGCCTGGGCCTGCTAAACAACAATGATAACTACAACAAAAAATTGCCATGTTTTTGTGATGGGCACCTGTAGTCCCAGCTACTTGGGAGGCCGAGGCGAGAGAATTGCTTAAGCTCAAGAGTTTAAGGTTGTTGTGAGCTATGAGGCAATGGCATTCTACCAACGGTGACAAAGTGAGACTCTGTCTCAATTAAAAAAAAAAAAAAAATGAAGCAAGCATGGTTCCTGTTTAGAAATTTAAGAATTTACTAGAATTTAAGACATGCCAATATACCAAGTATAATCTAACTAAGGTTACTAATGTTTCTCAGTCTTGGATGTAGACTATTAACATAAAGAAGGAAGTGGTAGTAATTGTTAGGAGCTTGGCAATACTAGACTACATGGATTCAAATAGAAGTTTCAACCCTGCGTAGCTGTATGATAAATCACTAAACTTTCCTGTGTCTTAGTTTTCCCATTTGTAAAATGGAAATTATATTAGTACCTTATAAGGATTATAGCGAGAAATAAACAAGTTAACGTGTTAAAGCACTTAACTCACTCACACCTTGGTTGGAAAGATCACTTCAGGCCAGGAGTTCACGACCACCGTGGGCAACATGGCAAGACTCTGTCTCTACAGCAATTAAAAAAAGAAAAAATAGTTCACCTGGTGTGAGGCTGTTGATGCTCCCCTGGAATCCCAGCTATTCAGGGAGGCTGAGGTGAGAGGACCACTTCAGCTGAGGATCTGGAGGCTACAGAGAGCTATGATTATGCCTCTACACTCCAGCCTGGATAACAGAGTGAGACCCTGTCTTTAAAAGCAATAACGACGATGACAACAACAACAAAATCCAGATGAAATAAAAGCATTTAGAAGAGCTTATTAAAATAAAACCTGGCACATGGTCAGGACTCTGCGTTTACCATTATTATTGCTAAATAGTTTTTTTGTTTGCTTGATTTTTGGGATGTGGGGAATGTATTTTGTTTGTTTAAATCTCCACCCCGCCAGCCCCACCCCTGCCCCCAAACACACAAGTGAAGTTTAAGAATTGAATGGTAGATTCTGGCTAGAGCTCTTTTGTAGGTCTTAATTATAGGAAATTACTTCTGAGAATAACTGCTAGTATTTGTGCAGTTAGTATGTGCTGAGCACTGTTCTAAGTGTTTTACCTGTATTAACTGATTTAATCATTACTACTTCATGAGGTAAATTCTATTCTTAAGGGAAGGGAGCCAAGAAGAATGAGTAACCTGCTCAAGGTCCCTTAACTCATAAGTGAAGGATACTTGGTTGGTCATCCTGTGAGCTGTATTTAGCTTTGAGTCAAGTGTCAGTGACCCCTAAAAATAATAAAGAATGTTTTTCATAGTTCAGATGGTGGAGAACGTGTGGCAAGCAGTGTGCTGCTAGGATCATTATTGCATATTAACATAGGAATCTGTAGTTACTAGAGTGTGCCTCCCATGTTTTTGTACTTACATAGTTTGACTTCAGATACCTGCTGTGTGTCAGGCACTGCTCTATCAATATTGAATCAAATGAAGTTCTGCTTTCATGTAATTGACATGTTGGTAGGGAAAATATGAACAGATAGATAATGTCAGTGCTATGAAAAATAAAGCAGGGTGTATTAACTGTGTTTTCTTATTTTCTATAGTCTTGAAGGCCATCCAAGGCCTTCTTGGTCCCTCTCAGGGCAACAGCAAGACCTTGATCCCTCTCATTTTTTTTTTAATTTTTAAGAGATAATAAACTACTTCCCTGTGAGAATGCCTTTCAGATTCAAAACAGCAAATTTAGTGTCCTACTCCAAATAACCTTCTTTATCTGGCTCTTAAATGCCAGGAATTTCTCTGCCCTGATCACCTCCGGGATCAGGTACCAGACAATTAGAGACAACACCTATAAGGTAGTGTTTTTCAACCTTTTTTTATCTCACAGAACGCTTGAACCCATAGTTAATGTCCACAGCACACTTAAATTATATTCATCAAAAAACAGAGTACTAAAAGGAATATATTTACTGTGCTTTAAACTGCTTTTGAAAATAATTAATGATCTTTAAAAATTTTAGTGGGACACCTAAGACTGGAAATCATTGCTCTAGAGCCTACTGAAATTGTTCAAGCAAGTCAATCCTAAGCCTCCTTACCTTGCTATGACTTTCCCATAGAAATCGTGATAGAGCTTTGCCTGTGTTTTCCCCTCCTTCTACCCCTAACCTACATTGGTGCTTCTCTGTGTGGCCCTGTATGGTGAGGTAGGTCTTCTCCTCTTAGGAACTGTGAGTAACAGGTTCTTATTTCAGTGGCAGTCATTTCATGATATGTTAGCCTCACTATACCTGTATAATAATGATAATAAAACTTATATTTTAAAACACAGGGTGAAGAGATAGTATTGTAAAGAATGTGTCAATTCCAAATGAGAAGTGGGGACATCCTCTTAGTAATTCATTTAAGAAACATCCATTTCCTTCTGAACCAGGCTCTGCAATGTGTCTAGTGAGTCAGATAAGTGCTGTTGACTTTGGGCCAACCCATATTGTGTGCAGTAGAATTTTACCTAGACCTTGAAGGATCTAAGTGGTTCTAATCCTTCGTAATGTTGCATCCCTTTCATACAGTTCCTGTGGGTCGCGACCTACAGGTTGAGAACTACTACTCTAAAGAATTTTCTAAAGAGTTTTCAAGTTTCCCAGTGAAAAGGAGAGGAAAGACCCTTGCAGAGCTCCCCACAGTCCTTAAATGTGAGTTTTCCTTAGTGTTGATGGGAGGATTATGCATAGCAGCTGCAGGCTTCTGAGGCTCTGAGTTTTCTCCTTAGCAGAATCTCAGTTGTCACCATACTGCGCTACAACCAATTTAAACAGTACTAACTTTTCCTTAAATTAAAAATAAGAACTTGTAACATGTAATGAAATAATTGATTTTTTAAAAAAATGTATTTATATTTAGGATAGCTGATTAGTTAGCCAGCCTTAAGTATCTTCAGTGGTAGAAGAATATTCCTTCCCATGGCATCTTGTTCCAGTATTCAGCAGCTTTGTTATTAGAGCTTTTCCTTTTCCTTTTGAATAGCATCTGTCTATAACTTCAACAACACTGTTCTTTATTTTGCCAAGTAGTGCCATAAAAGTTAAAGTCTACTGCTTCAAACTTAGCTAACTCTTAGAGATTCCTAGTTTGAGTCTTCTTGATTTTTCCCTTCTGTGGACTAAACACTCTCAGCCTCTTTGGGCACCCACAGGAGTTGCCTTCAACAGAAGCCTAGTTTATTCCATCCTTAGAATTGATTCTCCTCCCCCCCTTACCTGAATTTATTTAATCCCTGCTAAAATTTATTTAATGGTTTTCTGCCATAATTCCAGTCTAGTGGAGAATTTTAAATAATGAATCTTTTGTCACTTCTCGTTTGGTGCTATCAAAATTGGATGTGGAGATGTTTATCTAGTTAAGATATTCAACACAGCTGGAATAAGATCCTACGATGGAGAATCCATCCTTCTAAGTTAATCCTGCTGGCCATGTATGGTGGCTCACATCTGTAATGCCAGCAAAGATGAAAGGATGCCAAGAGGATTAACCTAGGCAGCATAGTGAGATCCAGTCTCTATAAAAAATGTAAATATTAGCTGGGCATGGTATCATGTGCTTATAATCTCAGCTACCCTGGAGGTTTACTTAGGAGAGTCCCATCAGCTCAGGAGTTTGAGGCTAGAGTGAGATATGACGATGCCATTGCACTCCAGCCTTGGTAATGGAAGCTTAAAAACCCCCAAAGGGTGGTGCCTGTGGCTTAAAGAAGTAGGGTGCCGGTCCCATATGCTGGAGATGGTGGGTTCAAATCCAGGCCCAGCCAAAAAACAAACAAACAAAACTTTCTCCAGGGGAGGGAGAGAGAGAGAGAGAAAGAAATTTGGTAATCCTGACCCAGTAATAAAGCCTTCTTTTTTTTTTCTTTTGAGAGACAGAGTCTCACTCTGTTATCTAGGCTAGAGTACAGTAGCATCATCATAGCTGCCTGCTGCAGCCTCCAGTTCTTGGGCTGAAGAGATTCCTCCACCTCTGCTTTCCAAGTAGGGAATGTAGGTCCACATCACCATGATGGATTAATGTTTCTTTATTAATATTATTAATTTTTAGTTTTTGTAGACACCAGGTCTTGCTGTTGCCCAAGCTGGTCTTGAACTCCTGGCTGCAAGTGATCCTCCCACCTCATCCTCCCAAAGTGTTGGGATTATAGGTGTGAGCCACTGCACCTGGCCAGTAAGGCGTTTTTTGAGTAAGATTCATCTGCCATTTTAAAATCAAATTTTTAAAATAAGACAGAAAAGAAATCCCTGTGTTTTTAAAAGTTAATTGGATTTACTGAAGAAAAGTATACAAATATGCAAAATATTCAGTAGGTTGCCAGATATTTATTCAAAGCATTGTCTATTGAATCCTTTCATCAGGGTCTGTGTGGGGAAATCTTACTTATCTGCCACAGGTGGCTTGCTGACTTTCCCTCCTCCCCTTCCTTCTCTGCTCAAATAACAGTTCATTTCATAAAATAAAATAAATGTTCCAGTGAGCTGAGCAGAAAAGTTTGACTTTAGAGACAAAGAAGAGCTGGAAAACGTAGAAGCAAGAAAACAGATTATATTAGTACTTTTAAAGTTATCTTTTGTATGGCAATGGAAGGGAAACATAACAGTAGAAAAATAACCTGATTATTTAATATCAAGTTACTTTCAGCTGCTTTTCTTGAAAGCTTGTTTGGAGGTTCTAGCAGGGGAGCGCAGCTACTCGTATACCCTTGACCGAAGAACGGTCCTCCTCTAGCGGGGAAGGTCGTCCTCTTCGACCGAGCGCGCAGCTTCGGGAGGGACGCACATGGAGCGGTG
>CAUYON010191839.1:0-11713 GCA_963573935.1 Arctocebus calabarensis
GCGGGCCCGGGCTGGATTCGAACCCGCCACCTCAGGTGTACGTGGCTGGCGCCTTAGCCACCTGAGCCACAGGCGCCGAGCCATAGCTAGTTATTTTTATGAACTATTCTTCAGTTTGACTCAGTTGAGTTTCTTTATTAGATCCAACTTACATGTTCTTAGCTGGAAATTACTGCATAGTCTCTATCATAAAAAATTTCAAAATGTGCCCTTGTGTCCAATAGGGAAGTATTGTAACCAACTGGCCCTCAGTGCTCCCTGTCACAAAGGAGGAGGAAAGCAGTGAGGAGGAGGCCGCAGCAGCCGCCACTTCTAAGGCACCGGAGCCTGTCCCTGCAGAGCCGGATGGGGTGCGAACGCCAGAGCCCTTGGAGGACTTCCCCAAGCGTGAGGACCAGGAGGACTCCCCGTCAGAAACGAGCCTGCCCTACAAGTGGGTGGTGGAGGCAGCAAACCTAATCATCCCTGCCGTGGGGTCCAGCCTCTCTGAAGCCCTGGACTTGATTGAGTCGGTATGTTGATCAGGGCACTTCGCAGAGGGCGCA
Source organism: Arctocebus calabarensis (assembly GCA_963573935.1). Taxonomy (NCBI): domain Eukaryota; kingdom Metazoa; phylum Chordata; class Mammalia; order Primates; family Lorisidae; genus Arctocebus; species Arctocebus calabarensis. The sequence goes on from CAUYON010191839.1 coordinate 546, forward strand.
GAGCACCCCAAGCAGGGAGTGCTTCTCCTGCTCACCCCACAATCCTACTAATGATTATGGGCTTGATACTTGCAGACCCTCCCCACCCCAAGCCAGGGCCTGGGGACACCAAGGTAGGCACCATGTAGTCCCTGCCCTGGGGAGCTCCCAGCAAGCAGCAGGGTGTGCAATGGCACTTGACCCAGGTGTCCAGCATGAGTGAGAAGGCTGCGCAGAGGAGGTGGCACTGCGCTAAGTCCTCAAAGATGACAGGCAGAGAATAGCATGGGGCAGCATGGTGCTCATGGCACCACACGTGGATGGGTCTCCCTGGAACGAGGCCCAGGATGTAATGGGACTGTGTCTGCAGTGGTGAGTGGCTTCTCGTTTCTCAGGGTAGAGCACCCCCAAGGCTTTGGTGTGACACCTGGCTCTTAGTTGTGTCAGCCAGGCCTGCGGCATGGAGGGGGTTTCAGGAGGTGATAGGAAGCCTGGGGACCGGGGCTGGGGGGCTTGATGAGGTGCCTACACTCACCTTTCCACGTGGGTGTTCCCTCACCAAAACATTTTTTTTTTTTTTTCCTCCAGAAGAGCAGAGGACTGTGGTGTTGATTAAATGCCCCCTGAACATCTTATACTAGGCTCTGAGCTTAATGTACTATCCACTCAGTGTCCTGCGAGGTGTATCCTTTCTCTGATACTGAGGCTGAGAGAGGTCAGGTCACTCCCGAAGGCTGCATAGCAAGTAAGCTTGGTGGTCTCGATTGACTGTCGTGCTTGCTTCCACTCCTGCTGATGGGGAGTCAGATGGTGCCACCCTGGTTGTGCCTTCTCTGACTGGCTCTCACCTGCTATCCCCGGCAGCTGAGACTGGGCCTATCTACAGGGTCTGTCTGTGGCAACCCCACCTGTGGGGAATTTCTGAGTTACTTAGCCTTGGCGTGCTCATGGATTTTCAGCAGATGGCCCTGAGGCTGCTTCCCTGGGCCTTAAGAGATGGAGATGAGAATTGGCCCCTCTGTGCCTTGCTCTGTTGGCATGTCACAGCATTACCGCCCTCCCCCCTGAGACTGTTCTCTTTCATTAGACAGCTTGAAAGGCGCAGCTCACTTTTTATTATCGAGTACCCACTGTGTGCAGGCCCAATGCTTGATTAGTGGTAACAGTACATAGCATCTGCATGCTTAGGATGGGCCACTTCCCTGCTACTTGTGTGTGCTCTAGTCCTTTAACCTTGGTGGACATCACCAGTGAGGACATCCCATGCTCAGAGATTAGGAAACTTGTCCAATGTCACATACCTGGTGACTGCCCGGGTCAGCTGTCCAGCTCAGAGCTCAGGCTCTTTCCACAGAGCCCTCAGTGCCTGTTGGAGGACGTAACGGCATCCACGTGAAACAGTCACTGTGGGACGTCCTTCCAGTCTATCCAGCACTGTCACTTCTGGGGCCTGCCTGAAGTTGGGGTATGGACCTGAGGTCAGCCCTGTGCTGAGCTGGCTTCTACCCTTGGAAATGAACTTTCCCAGGCTGCTGTAACCCTCAGGGACCAGTTGACCCCCTTGTGACTGGGTCTACTTAGGGCCTTACCTCTGAGAACAAAGCAAGAATGTTCTGTCTCCAGAAGCCTTTGTTTGTTTGAGATAGTCTCACTTTGTCGCCCTTGGTAGAGTGCTGTGGCATTATAGCTCGCAGCAACTTCAAACTCTTAGGCTCAAGCGACTCTCTTGCCTCAGCCTACTGACCCCAAGTAGTTGGGACTACAGGCACCCACCACAACACCTGGTTATTTTTAGAGACGAGGACTCAGTCTTGCTCAGGCTGGTACGAGCTCGGGCAGTTCTCCCATCTTGGCCTCCCAGAGTGCTAGGATTGTAGACCTGAGCCACTGTGCCTTGCCACTTGCTCGAGTTGTAATTTACTGGGCACAGCCTTAAGACCTGTGGAGATTCTCAGGTCTGTTCTTGGAAGCTTGGTGAATTGGGACAGATTACAGCCCCAGGTTTCTCAACATGAAAGTGGGGCGATGCCCGTGGCTCAGCGAGTCGGGCACTGGCCCCATATAATGAGGGTGCGGGTTCAAACCCAGCCCTGACCAAACTGCAACAAAAAATAGCCATGCGTTACAGCGGGCCCCTGCAGTCCCAGCTACTTGGGAGGCTGAGGCAAGAGAATCGCCTATGCCCAAGAGCTGGAGGTTGCTGTGGCACGTTATGGTTGTGATGCCATGGAACTCTACCAAGGGTGACAAAGTGAGACTGTCTCTTTAAAAAAAAAAGAAAAGAAAAGGTGAGGAAAGTGATGCAAACCCCAGCGGGGTAGTTGAAGTGCCCCACGGAGGCATACATCGTGGGCCAGCCCCATCCACTGAGGAAATGCAGGATGCATCTCAGTGGTCAGTGCTCCGCTGCAGGGTCACACTGCTGCAGTGACTCTGACACTGGGGTTTCCTATTGGTGACAGAGTCTCATTGCATTAAAAGAAGAGTAATTGCAGTTCTTCGGAATCTCCCTCTCTGGGCAGGACCCTGATGGTTGGTGTGACCTGAGCAAATTTGATCTCCCGGAGGAGCCATCTGTGGAAGGCAGTGTCAACAACAGCCCTGCTCAGCCCCAAGCATCGCAGCAGCATCAGGCCCTGCTGCTCTGCCAGCCTGCTGCCCCGGTGTCCACTGTGACTGAGTACCGCCTGGACGGCCACACCATCTCAGACCTGAGCCGCAGCAGCCGTGGCGAGCTGATCCCTATCTCCCCTAGCACTGAAGTCGGGGGCTTGGGCCTGGGCACACCGCCCTCAGTGCGCAAAAGGCAGAAGAAGAGACGCGTGGCTCTGTCCCCCGTCACAGAGAATAGTGCCAGCCTATCCTTCCTGGACTCCTGCAACAGCCTCACCCCCAAGAGCACACCTGTCAAGACACTGCCCTTCTCGCCCTCGCAGGTGTGTGGACCCCACTCCATCAGGTTTGGTTTGCAGATGCCCAGTGCCTGGCCTGCGGCCTGGCCCTCAGGCACACACCACTGGCTGGTACTCTCTGAGCACCTGTTTGTGACTGTTCTTGTGCTCAGCATTGGGAACACTAAGGTGGGCAAAACCAGACCTGGCCCTGCTCTCTGGAGCACACACACTCTGGTAGCAACACCAGGTAGTAAATTTAAAAAGACCCCCTCCCAATGTGACAAGTGGTGTGAAGGAGAAGGCTTATGGCACTGTGCCTGAGTCTAGTCGAGAGAGGTCCAGGAAGGAAGACCTCCAGGAGGAGAAATTGCTTGAGTGGAGGAAATAGTAGGTGATAACTGAGTAATGAAGAGGAGAAAGAAAATCTGTCACATTTGTCAAAAGAACCCATTTGTTGAACCTATTTCATAGCAGATTTGCCAGCATGAGGGAGCAAAGGTAAACATGATGCAGCCTTGCCCTTGAAGAGGCCAGCCGAGTGCTGGGGACAGGCCTATAATGGCCTAACTAGAGAGGAGTGTGGGAGACACTGAGAGCTCCAGTATTGCGGGTGCCGTCCCAGGGCTCTGTAATACACACAGCACATCCACGGGGAGAGCGGGAGGAGCACCAGGGTCTTCCCTAGACGTTGGGGAAGTGCTCAGGCTTCCTGGAGAGGGCCTGAGCTGGTCTCCTCAGTGAACTTGAACAAAGGCCTAGAAGCAGGGAAGGGCTAGCTCAGCACCTGTAGCTCAGTGGCTAGAGTGCCAGCCACATACACTGGAGCTGGAGGGTTCAAATCCTGCCTGGGCCTGCCAAACAAGGACAACTACAGCAACAAAATAGCCAGGCGTTGTGGGCGCCTGTATTCCCAGCTCTTGGGAGACTGAGCTAAGAGAATCATTGGAGGTTGCTGTGAGCTGTGATGCCACGGCACTCTACTCGGTGACATAGTGAGATTCTGTCTCAAAAAAGAAAAGAAAAGAAACAGGGAAGGGCAGAAGTAAGAAGTATTAGGGTTTCTGGTCTCACTGTGGGAGCGAGCGAGGCCACCCTGTCACTGGCTGGTTGGTTAGCACTGTTTCTGAGAGAGGCCCTGTGTCAGTCCGCATGGGCTGCCGTGACAGTACCACAGCCTGGGAGGCTTAGGGGAAGCTCAGCAGCATGGGTGTCTCCCGAAGCCTCTCCCGAAGCATGGGCCATCTCCTCCCTGCCTTCACATGATCCTCCTTTGTGTGTATTTCAGTCACTCATCTTTATTTATTTATTTTTATTTTATTTCTTTGAGACAGTTTCACTTTGTGACCCTTGGTGTCATAGCTCACAGCAACCTCAAACACTTGGGCTCAAACAATTCTCTTGCTTCAGCCTCCCGAGTGACTGGGACCGTAGGCGCCTGCCACAATGCCTGGCTATTTTTAGAGATGAGGTCTCACTCTGGCTCAGGCCGATCTCAAACCTGTAACCTCAGACAATACACCTGCCAGGGCCTCCAGAGTTCTGGGGTTAAGACATGAGCCACTATGCCCAGCCTTATCTTCTCTTTAAAAGCTCTTATTTTGGGGCGGCGTCTGTGGCTCATCGAGTAGGGCACCGGCCTCATATACCGACAGTGGTGGGTTCAAACCCGGCCTCGGCTGAACTGCAAAACAGAAAAATAGCTGGGCGTTGTGGCAGGAGCCTGTAGTCCCAGCTCCTTGGGAGGCTGAGGCAGGAGAATCACCTAAGCTCAGGAGTTGGAGGTTGCTGTGAGCTGTGTGACATCACGGCACTCTACCTAGGGCAATAAAGTGAGACTGTCTCTACAAAAAAAAAAAAAAGAAAGCTCTTGGGCGGCACCTGTGGCTCAAAGGAGTAGGGCGTTGGCCCTATACGCTGGAGGTAGCAGGTTCAAACCCAGCCCTGGTCAAAAAAAAAAAAAGTCTTATTTTGTATCTTATAAGGACACCAATTTTTAGATTACAGCCCACCCTAATGACTTAATTTCCACTTAAATGCCCTGTCTCCAAGTACAGCCCCATTCTTAAGTGCTGAGGGTCAGCCCCTCTCACATCCTTTCATCCATGTAAGGGCCACCAGCTGGCTGGGAAGAAATCAGGATAGGGGGTGTGGTGGCTCTGGAGGCTGCAGAGAGGGAGGAGAGGGTGGTCGTTAGAGCATGGCCGCTTACTCAGCTCTGGGTCTGAGTCTGACCCTGGTACTCAGTGAAAGAATCTAAGCCTCTTTCAGCCTCGGTTTTCCTACCTGGAGCGGGGAGGGGTCGGCAGTAGAGCCTGTGGGAACTAACTGAAGTTATTTGTGTCATGTGCTTAGCACTGGCATGAGCAGGTGCTCTCTAAACAGCAGCCCCGCCACCATCGCCATGCCCTTTGCAGGTCCACTAAGGGCGAGACACTGCTCTTCTCTCCGTTGTGTTGTTTCTTTAAGGGCTGCCCTTCACAGTCAGCTTTCTTTACCTCGTGAGGGTCGAGATGGCAAGAGCCAGGTTCAGGGGCACTGATAAGCCTGGGGTCTGCAGGAACCTGCTGGGTGGACTTCTTTTGCTCTGCCCTAGTTCTCTAGGGCTCACCAGGCTAGGAGGGAACCTTGGCGTCAGAGAGCAGCCACGTTGCTGGGAGGGGCTCAGGGGTCTTTCCCACTCCCCCCTCAGGAATCCATGTGCAGGTCTTCGGTTTGTGTTTCCTCTCTTCCCGGGTAGTTTCTGAACTTCTGGAACAAACAGGACGCATTGGAGCTGGAGAGCCCCTCGCGAACGTCTACCCCAGTGTGCAGCCAGAAGGTGGTGGTCACCACGCCCCTGCACCGGGACAAGACACCCCTGCACCAGAAGCATGCCGCGTGAGTGCTACGCTGCCCGCCAGTGTCCTCCCCAGCGGTGGCCAGCCCAGGGCCCCAGGACCATGGGCAGGAAGGTGGAGAGCAGTACCCTTGCAAAAACACTACTGTCAGTTTCAAGAACGCATCCTCCATTCCGGCCACATGCTTTGTCACTTTTGTCAATATAGTCAGGGCCCCCACCTTTTTTGAGAGAGTCTCACTATGTCACCCTCAGTAGAGTGCCATGGCATCATAGCTCACAACAACCTCAAACCCCTGGGCTTAAGCGATTTACTTATCTCAGCCTCCCAGGACCTGGGACTACAGGTATCTGTCACAATGCCTGGCTATATATATATTTTTTTTTTTTTTTTTTTTGAGACAGAGCCTCAAATTGTCACCCTGGGTAGAGTGCCATTGGCATCACAGCTCACAGCAACCTCCAACTCCTGGGCTCAAGGGATCCTCCTGCCTCTGCCTCCCAAGTAGCTGGGACTGCAGGCAGCCGTTGTCGTTTGGCGTCCAGGGCTGGATTCAAACCTGCCAGCTCAGGTGTATGGCTGGCGCCTTTGCCACTTAAGCCACAGGCATCAACGCCTGACTATTTTTTTGTTGTTGCACTTGCAGTTGTCATTGTTATTTAGCTGGCCTGGGCTGGGTTCAAATCCTCAGTGTATGTGGCTGGCGCCATTGCCACTGTGCTATAGGCGTTGAGCCTTTCCTTTCCTTTTCCTTTTCCTTTCTTTCTTTCTTTCTTTTTTTTGAGACTGAGTCTCACTGTGTCGCCCTCAGTAGAGTGCCATGGTATCACAGCTCACAGACCATAAACTCCTGAGTTCAAGCCATTCTCTTGCCTTAGCCTCCCAAGTAGCTAGGACTATAGGCACCCGCTACAAGGCCCAAGTATTTTTCAGTTCTAGTTCTCATTGTTTGTTTGGCAGGCCTGGGCTAGATTCGAACCCTGCACCTCCAGTGTATGTGGCCCTAGCTACTGAGCTACAGACGCTGAGCCTCATATTTGTTTTTAAATTTGACAATTTATTTTATCTGAAACTGTGTTGCTGTCACCCCAGGTAGAGTGCTATGGGATCATCGTTGCTCATGGCAACCTCAAACTCTTGGACTCAAGCAATCATCTTTCCTCCGCGTCCTGAGAAGCTGGGACTATAGGTGCCCACCACAATACCCAGCTAGTTTTTTTTCTAAAACAGAGGTGAGGTCTTACTCTTGCTCAGGCTGGTCTCAAACATCTGAACTAAAGCAGTCCACCCACCTTGGCCTTCCAGAGAGCTAAGATTACAGGCGTGAGCTAATGTGTCTGGCCTTAAATTTGATAATTTTTTAGTCTCAAGAATAGAGTCAAATTTGCTCCCTAAAACATAATCTCTTCTCCCTTTTATGAGCTTCAAGTGCAAATCCATTTTTTTTAAACTGGGGATACAGTTTGGCGTGAAATGGTAATGTATTCCCCAAGTCCCTTGTGTGTGTGTGTGAATAGCCTTATATGCAGGAAGAACATGCCCTACTCCCTCTATTTCTGGTGCTGGTCAGCAGTAGGAGCTGCCTCCCCACCTATAGTTGTAACTCATAGAGCTTGGAGTTTCCCATCCCAAAGCCCCTCCAGTTTGCTCACCATCCTGCTTGTGTGGAGGTGCTTTCACAATAAGTTTACTTCCTCAGGTCACCACAACTCTGAGTTCCAGAGCTGTTTAACTATTCTCTGCTTGCTACATTTGCTGCAGGAGAAGCATTGCTGTTATTTCATGAATAAGTTTTGTGATTCAGGAATCCGTTTAGGTCTAGGCGTGGTGGCTCATGCCTATAACCCCAGTGCATAGGGAGGCTGAGGCTGGAGACTTGAGACCACCATGGACAATGTAGCAAGATCTCTGGACAGGGTGGCATAAACCAGTAGTTCAGCTACTTGAGAGGCCCAGGAGTTCAAGGTTACAATGAGCTGCAATGGTGCACTCCAGCCTGGGTAAGAGAATGATATACTGTTTCATTATTTAAAAACAGTTACTTCAGGAATTTTAGTACTTGTAATTGTACATAGTTTCAGAAAAAAAATTCATAGATCCCTTGTCATATCAGTTTCTAAACAGTTCTGAAGCATAACATTTTTTTAAATTAAATCATAGCTGTGTACATTAATGCAATTATGGGGTACAGTGTACTGGTTTTATGTACAATTTGAAATACTTTAATGAAACTGGTTAACATAGCCTTCACCGCATTTTCTTAGTTATTTTGTTGAGACGTTTATATTCTACACTTAGTAGATTTAACTTGTTCCCTTATAAAATGCACCATAGGTGTGGTCCCACCAATTAACAGGTAGTTTTTCTGAGAAATGATTCTCCATTCAAACCAGAACTCTGGATTTTACATCTAAATCCTTAAATAGAGAAACCCTTAAATTTGTGGCTGGTGCCACAAAAGGCACCGAAGGATCTCTTTCTCAGTTGCCTTCACACCTGTGGCCCTCATCTGCTGCCTCTCTTCAGCTCTGTGTTCTTCTGCAGCAAGAATCCTTTCTAGTGCTCTTCATTACTCTGAAGACCCACACTTCCTTCTGCTTCCTTCTGTCTGAAAGTCACCTTTTAACATTGTTTGTACTGTGTGTCTGATGGTGATGAATTCTTCCAGCTTTTGTATATCTGAAGTTGTCTTAATTTTTGAAAGATATTGTTACTGGATATAGACTGCTAGGTTAACAGATTGTTATTATTATTTTTTTTTTTCTTTCAGTTTTTGGCTGGGGTTGGGTTTGAACCCACCACCTCTGGCATATGGAGCTGGCACCCTACTTGTTTGAGCCACATGCACCGCCCCGACAGATTGTTATTCTTTTGTTTACATTTTTCAGTGCTTTAAAGATGTTTTTAGGTCTTCTGGCTAGTGCTGATTTGTCATTAGTTTTTTTGTTTTTTTTTTTTTTGTTTGTTTGTTTTTGAGACAGAGCCTCAAGCTGTCACCCTGGATAGAGTGCTGTAGCATCAAGGCTCACAGCAACCTCCAATTCCTGAGCTCAAGTGAGTCTCCTGCCTCCTCCCAAGTAGCTGGGACTACAGGCACCCGCCACAATGCCCGGCCATTTTTTGGTTGCAGCCGTCAGTTGATTGGCAGGCCCGGGCTGGATTCGAACCCACCAGCTCAGGTGTATGTGGCTGGCGCCTTAGCCCATTGAGCCATAGGCGTCAAGCCTGTCATTGGTTTTCAATGGTTTGATTATAAGGTACTTTGGTGAGTTTTGGTTTCTTGTGTTTGGTGTTTATTGAGGGTGTTTTGGGGACCTTTGTAAGTTTATGGTTTTATCAAATTTGGAAAAATTTTCACTATTATTTCTCCAAAAATACTTCCTAGATCCTCCCGCCCACCCCTCCCCTCCCCAGTCCTTCAGGGGACTCTACAATTACAATATATATTTGGCCACTTAAAATTATCCCACAGCTTGGCTCAGCCCCTATGGCTCGATGGGCTAAGGCGCCAGCCACGTACACCTGAGCTGGCCGGTTCGAATCCAGCCTGGGCCTGCCAAACAACAATGACGGCCGCAACAACAACAACAAAAAAATGGCCGGGCATTGTGGCGGGTGCCTGTAGTCCCAGCTACTTGGGAGGCAGAGGCAGGAGACTCGTTTGAGTCCAGGAATTGGAGGTTGCTGTGAACTGTGATGCCACAGCACTCTACCCAGGGTGACAGCTTGAGGCTCTGTCTCAAAAAAAAAAAAAAAAAAATTATCCCACAGCTTTAGGATGTTTATTTAAAAAAAATTTTTTGCGGCTCGGTGCCTGTGGCTCAACGGCTTAAGGCACCAGTCACGTACACCTGAGCTGGCGGGTTCGAATCCAGCCCAGGCCCGCCAAACAATGACGGCTGCAACCAAAAAATGGCCGGGCATTGTGGCGGGCGCCTATAGTCCCAGCTATTTGGGAGGCAGAGGCAAGAGACTCGCTTGAGCCCAGGAATTGGAGGTTGCTGTGAGCTGTGATGCCACGTCACTCACTCTAGGGTGACAGCTTGAGCCTCTGTCTCAAAAAAAAAAAAAAACAAAAAACTTTTTTGCCAGGCATGGTGGCTCATGCTTGTAATCCTAGCACTCTCAGAGGCTGAGGTGGGTGGATTGCCTGAGCTCATGAATTCAAGACCAGCCTGAGCCAGAGTGAGACCTTGTCTCTAAAAATAGCCAGGTGTTGTGGTGGGTGCCTGTAGTCCAGCTACTCAGGAGGCTGAGGCAAGCGAGTCGCTTGAGCCCATGAGTTTGAGGTTGCTGTGAGATGTGACGTCATGGCATTCTACCAAGGGCAACGTAGTGAGTCTCAAAAAAAAAGAAAAGAAAAGAAAAAATTTATTTTCTCTGTTTCATTCTGGATAGTTTCTGTTGTCTTCAAGTGCGTTAATCTTTTCCTCTGCTGTTACTAATTTGCCAGTAACCCTGTCTAGTGCACTTTTTCATCTTGGGCATTGTCTCAAAAAAAAGATAAGAGTCTCACTATGTCACCCTAGATAGAGTGCTGTGGTATCACCGCTCACAGCAACCTCAAACTTTTGGGTTTAAGTGATTCTCTTGCCTCAGCCTCCCAAGCACAGCTGGGACTACAGGTGCCCGGTACAACGCCTGGCTATTTTTATTATTATTTTTTTTTTTGCAGTTTTTGGCCAGGGCTGGGTTTGAACCCACCACCTCCGGCATATGGGGCTGGCGCCTTACTCCTTTGAGCCACTGGTGCCACCCAATAAGTTTTTTCTTTTTCTTTTTGCCCTCAGTAGATTACAGTGGCATCATAGCTCACAGCAAACTCAAACTCTTGGGCTTACGCAATACTCTTGCCTCAGCCTCCCAAGTAGCTGAGACTATAGGCACCCGCCACAATGCCCAGCTATTTCTGGAGTTCGGGGTCTTTCTCTAACTCAGGCTGGTCTCAAACCTGTGAACTCAGGCAATCCACCTGCCTCAGCCTCACAGATTGCTAGGATTACAGGCACGAGCCACCATGCCCAGCCCAGCAAAAAGTTTTTAAGTCTCTACAGAAACGGCAAACCCAGGCCAAAGAGATAATCTTCAAAAACAAAAAAAAAAATTAAAAAACAAAAAAAATTTAAATGTTATACCACCAAAACAAAAAAGCTTTTTTTTTTTTTTTTTGGTAGAGACAGAGTTTTACTTTATCGCCCACAGTAGAGTGCTGTGGCGTCACACAGCTCACAGCAACCTCCAACTCCTGGGCTTAGGCGATTCTCTTGCCTCAGCCTGCCGAGAAGCTGGGATTACAGGCGCCCACCACAACGCCCGGCTAAAAACAATAAAGATTTTAAATGGTGAAAAAAAAAAAAAGTTTTTAAGTCTCACTTTCCCAGACACCTTCCTTGACCCGGCCCACTAATGTTGTGTTTCTTTCCTGTAGGTTCTGCTTCGCCAGGGAGGCTGTAGGCTC
>CAUYON010191844.1:0-21653 GCA_963573935.1 Arctocebus calabarensis
AGAGAGAGGGAAGGAGCGAGGGGGGTGGGGTCTTGGTGTGTGCCACACCTTTTGGGGGCAAAACACGATTGTAAGAGGGACTTTTCCCAACAAATGCAACCAGTGTAACATGGTTTCTTGTACCCTCAATGAATCCCCAACAATAAAAAATAAATAAATAAAAAACAGAAACTAAAACAAAAAAAAACACACATTGTTCATAAACGTGTTAAAACATTTAAAATTTTATAGGCCATGTTTCTGTGATGCCTAGAACTGGACAAGAAGTTTAAAAAGTTTCTTGGTTGGTCTAAAGAACACTTCCTTTGACCCATTAAATAATAGAATAATGAATGAACCCAGAGAGTTAATTGTGCTGTGTTTCCTCTTGGGAATTCATTAATAGCACTGTGTGGACTCTTTCTGTAGGATCATCATCAGTAGGTTGATGTCTTTTTCTTTCCTGCCTTTAAACCCTTACCATCTCTACTTCCTTGGGTCCTGTGGAGAAGCAAAGGTGATGAGAAGATCTGTCCAATTTCTAAAGTGTCTATCAGGAAGGAGGAAAATAGAATGAGCAATTCTTTGGGGGGAAAGCTTCTCAAACAAAAGGGTATTTTTACTGCTGTTAGGAGAAGTTCAGATTTTTTAGAATTGAAAATATGGTGCTAAGAACACACTGTCTTTATTTTTCAGGTCAGTGGGTAAAAATGGCATTCTAGTTGCTATTATGCCATCCTAATGTGCTAACAGGGATGCTCTCCCATAAGTTTACAGAGTGTTCAGCCTAGAACTTGGCTCACATAAGGCATTCCTTACATATTTTTGAATAAGTGTCAGAGGTGTTCTTTGGAATGTTTATTCAAATTAAGGGGGCAGACTAGTTATCTGTGTTCTAATGATTGGTGTTGAAAGTCAGTCCTCAGTTTTTTTTTGTGGGTACCCCATTAGTAGAACATTTTCTGTATTAGTGTTTTTTTCAATGGTGGTAAGCCAGGGTTTGAGGAGGACTATTGGTAAATAAAATTTTGGAATAAGCTCCTTCTCCTTCCATGATCCCCCCACTGTCCCTTCTCTCTGGGATATTGCACCAAGCTAATGGAGGCTGAGGTGTTTGCAACTCCCAGGACATTATCACCTTGCTAAGAAACACATGCATATTTTACAGTTAGATAATAACATGCAGAAATTATTCTAATGAGAGGAGAATATTTGGGCTCTTTTTCCCCTTCCACAGTCCATAGCTAAAAGGTTATAGCCACTTCTCCTTTATAATAGGAGAAAGGTCCTATTTTTGCAATTTAGAGAAAAATAATTAAATGAAATTAATGGGCTTCTCTATAAAATTATTTTGAATTAAGTTTATGTCTGAGAACACATTAGTTTCTTAAGTTTAGCCCTGAGCAAAGCATGGCTCAGAAAAGTCTAATGTAAGACTTTCTCATTTAAAATTAAGTTTAAATGTGAATGAAAACTAATGGAAAAACAAATCACAAAACAAATTTCTAGACTCTATAGATGACCAAGGGAATTGGTTATCACCTATTTTATCCCCAATTTCTAAACACAAACCCAAATAAGCATTTTTAATCGATTTTCAAGAAGATGCTCTAATATTTTATTGAGTATGCATTTTGCAAAAGAAAACATTTCTTACGATGTCAAGATTAAATGTGTTTATTTCGAGTTAGTGGATACAATGGTATATTAGATACCAGCACTCCAAGCTACACCTATGTATTTGCCTCTAGACCTTCACACATTGTTAGTTTCCATTCCTCTAATATTCCACCACTGGGCCTTCTATTTCTAGCAAAATCAAATTTTAATTAAAAAAAAAAAAGTGAAAACAGAATTGATCATCCTATTGTGCTTCCAGTGCTCCCAGAAGGATTTTAATTGTCTCAGATGGTTGTTGTTTTCAATAAAGGGGAAATAAATGATAACATGATCACTAGCAATGGCACAACTAGAAGAGAAAATAGAACGCAGATTAAAAGAAGCATTTTCGGCTGGACCTAGTTAGTTTTCCCACCCCCCCATTAAAAATCCACATAATGTTATGGTATGACTTCAAAGTTAACTTGCTCAATTTCTGGGCCACACACTTAAGCGTATTGGCTAGTACATTTTTGCACTGAAACAGAAGCAATACAAATTTTATGTTCTACCATTACACTTCCAGATTTTTCACTTATGATTATACCTGCCAACCTAATGATTCTTGCATGCATTAGAGTTTGCTTTTGTAGAGTTAAGTTTATTTTCCCCATCCCTCCCACTCCCATAAACACACCAATGCGAACTCTTTGCTCAATTTTGTGAGAATGTTGCCAAGGACAGCTCTGTGCCACCTCAGGACAGGAAGCCCCTGTCCCCTTCCCAGGCTACAGATGGATCAGTAATATTGATCACATCTCATCTTACATGCAGACAGATACTGTTCCCTTGATTTCCCCATGCCAGAGGCATACAAGTCGGCAGGTATGCATACAAAAATGGAATTAAAAGGAAAAAATAAAGAAAAAGAAAAAGAAAAAGTTTCTTGATAAAGCCTATCGTCCTAGAAAGAATCCATTGCTTTGAATTCACTTAAAGCCTGTACAGGTGAAATATGTTTCTTCTGAGACCCTCGTCTAACTCGTGTCTGGAATTCTTCAGGCTTTTCTCTCTTCACAAGAGGCTTCTTCTCTGGAGCTTTCATCTTCCAAGACACAACAGGTGAGTTGACAGCTGCTGTCCCATAGACCTTCTGGTATTTGGTTGAGGCCACATAGGATGCTTTCACCGTTAGGACAACAGCATTCATCAGGTTTTTAGCTGCTTGGATAAGTGATGTGGCACTGTCCAGCTAGAGTGAAGAATAAGATACACCTGGGTTAATCAAGGCCACAAATTCACAAGATGTTGCAATTTCACAGTTAAAACAATGTTTTGCTTATGCAAATAAATAGCCTTGCCAAAAAGGAGCAAATAATCACAAGATAAGGTGAGCAGGCCACTAATCAGTCACCTATCTTCTCTTATCCCTAATTTCAAAGTAAAAAGAAAAAAAAAGAATTGCTATGATGCATAGTTTTCTAGAAGTTCAATCGGCTAAAGACTAAGCACTCTTTTTAGCATGAGAGAATTTCAACGTAACAAAAGTTTTCCAAAGTGAAAAATCCCATATTATGACATTAGGCTAGTTAGTAATGGTGGCACTTGAGAATAAAATGTTATAAGGAGTTATACCTCAACTTTATGGTCCTACCAATGGAACTATTTTCCCATTTATAGACTATTTCTACATCCTGAGTTTTAGATAAAGATGTAAGCAGCTAAACAGAGGAACAACTCATGGGTGTTCGTGCTTTTACTTAGATGTTCAGTGAACTTGGCATAGCCATTTAACTATTCCCAAGCAGTGAATATACTTCCTTTAAAAATATCAATAATTCTGTCAGAATCTGATAGAGATAACTTAGTGAGACTCTCATTTCTATGTATTAATGAAATATTGAGTGCCTACTATGTGTCAAACACTATGCTAAGAACTTTATAAGTATTTCCTCAGTTAATTCTCACAACTCCATGAAGTAGGCATTTTTTTTTTCGTGAGACAAACTCACACTGTTGCCCAGGCTCGGGTGGCATCAGCCTACCTCATAGCAACCTCCTGGGCTCAAATGATTCTCTTGTTCATCCTCCCAAGTAGCTGGGACTATAGGCACCTGCCATAACTCCAGGCTAATTTTTCTATTTTGAGTAGAGGCAGGGTCTCCCTTTTGCACAGGCTGGTCTCAAACTCCTGAGCTCAAGGTATCCTCCCCTCTTGGCCTCCCAGAGTGTTAGGATTACAGGCATAAGCTGCTGCACCTGGCCTTTTCTAGACTCCCTTTCACCCCGAATTCTACATGTGTTGTAGTGAAAGGAAGAATTAACAGGTGGATTGCAAATGTTACTCCAACCCCTGGGATTTTTCATCAAACTTATTGTAATATCAACTAAGGAAATGTATGAACTACAGTCAAATGAAGGAAGCAAGAATGTTCCTAAGTATGCTGTTCCTAGTTAGTGAGATGGTTTATCATGTAATTTATTCATGTATAACTTTCCTTAAAGAATGGATATGAGACATACGACCTTCAACAAGAGAATAATCCTGTGGCATTAACTTTAGCTTTGTGTCATTCTTTATGACCAAACCGTGTTCTATATATTGATGATCAGAATTTGTATATAACACCTCTGTGAGACTATTGCTCTGGCTGTTCTTTGCTCCATATCCTTTATTAAAGTTTAATACATGTTTTTCTGAGTTAAAAAAAATGACAATCAAATGAGACCAATTCTTCCTTTATGAAAAATGCTCTGTAGTCTGGTCACTGAGGAAAATAATGGAAGGTGCTTTGTATGTATGAATCCCTTTCAATTCCATAAAGTTAAGGCTTTATCAGTTAAAAAAAAAAGATTAAAGGTTAGTATTATGTTGACCCTACAATAAGATAGAGAAGCAAAGATATTTATTGATTAAAGCCATGATTCAGTGGACATATAATCGACTAATTAACTCAAACAAATGTATAGAGTGACCATTTACATGAATTTGCCACTTCTATTACACCATACAAGGTACACATATACCAAAATAACTGCTTAATGCATATTTTTTATAGTCTAAATTTCTAAAGCTAGATAAAGAAAATCAAATTCTAGATTATTCAGGTTAAGAGGAGAAAAGCCAAGCATTGATTAACGTTGCGGTTCTCAAAGTATAGTTCCTGAGCCAACAGCAACAGTATCACCTGGGAATCTATTGCAAATTCAATTTTTCAGGCCCAACCCAAAACATACTACATCAAAAACTTGTCATCTTTGTTTAACTTGCCATCCAGGAGATTCTGATACATGCCAAAGTTTGAGAACCACTGGATTAATGAAACCCAAAGACTATCTTGAAGGGTTTTTTATCCAATGACATCAGGACTTCTAACATAAACAAGTCTGATAATATCACAGCTAGTTAAATGACTGAATATATTTTTTATCTCTCATCAGTATCCCAGGTAGAAGTATAAATAATGAAGGACAGAGATGAGATAACAAAATATTGGGACAATTAGTAGCAGATCAGTCATGGTTTCTCGGGAAACAAAATATTCTATTACCCTTTGGCCAATTCATAGTCCCCTGTAAGTCTGTCAGGTTTCAAAAATGAGTAATATTCCTTCTTAAAGTTAGGTAATTCTACTGTGTGCTATGGTTAAGGAAAGAGTGAAATGATACCATGTCAGGGACAGTTCTGTTGATTTGCTTTGGGCAACAGAATTAGTATTAATAAAAGTAAAAGAAGACAAGTAAGTCTAGTCTATTATTAAACAGTTCACAAAGAATGAGTCCTGAGAAGGTTGAATTTATCTGAAGGATTACAAGTAATTTGGAGATTTTTACCACAGATTCCATTTTCAGATAGATGGTGTCTAATTCTGCAGCAAAAATAAGGGAGCCTGTCTCTTCTTCAGAACCCCTTTGTTTTCCCAGCCTGATGCAGGAATCCTGTGAATAAACCTAATACATTGGTTGAAAGTGAGATAGCTCTGAAATATAAATCCACCTGCTATAGCAGATCTTGAATTTGTGGACAAGATAAAATGAGGTGAGGGATCTAGCCAACTAAACTTGATCAAATTTACTCACAGACAATAACCCCATTCTAAAATTATTAATGTCATTTTTTAAAAAATGTTGAATTTACAAAGGGTAAATTTTGTCATATATTGCCTTTTGTAAGTTAGATCATTGTCAGTACAATGAGAATTATTTTTATTGAAAAATTTCCTCTATGCTTATCTAAATTAGCACCACAACCTTGGTTTCCAACTGGCAAGTTTTAGCTAAAAATCCACTTCCTGCAGAAAAGCCTTTGACAAGAGTAAAGCTACATGACAAGATTTTTTTTTATACAAATTGTAAGAATACTTGAAATAACTGCATTCTAATTTACAATTGATATGGTATTAAAAGGCTTTCAAAACAAGATGTGTAAACAAATGTAAGTGAAACTTCAATAATAACCAACATTATATAGAGTATTTACTGGGTGCCTGGTATTGCCTTAGTCTTTTTAATTATGTGATTTTTTCAAAAATTCTTTAAGTAGAAACTACTATTTTATAGGTGAGGAAATTGAAGCTTAGAGAGGTAACATAATTTGCTCCTGCAGTAACTGGCAAAGTAGGGACTAGGACCAATACTGTCTCTCTCCAAAGCTCACCATATGAACCCCACAACATAGTAGTGCTCCTTCAAGGCACCATTTCATCTCTGGAGACTTATTTTTCAGTTACTGCCTATTTCCATTAACCCGATCTGGACTGGAAGCCTGTCCTCTAAACATGGCAGCACCCTGTTAACATCATGGTTAAGTCAAGTGAGCACCTCCATCTCTCCCAGTCTGTGTTCCTTAACCTCATCCTAAGAGTCCAAATCTGCCCTCACTAGAGCTTCCAACTCAGGTTATGTTTCCGCCTAGTATTGAGCCCTTACCAGTCCTCCCAGGCCTTAGGGCTGTTGTCCTAGCTTGGATTCACCTTCATGCCTGCAGAACCTGGAATCTGATGTCTGCTGATTTCTCTTGCTCCATTTATTTTTTTGTTTGTTTGAAACATGTTTACTGTACAGCTACAATGACTGGTTATTCCATATGGTGTGACTCAGCTACTCTAATTAGCATTCTAATCCTTTATCTGGACTAGTCTTGCTAGCTTTAAAATGGTATCAGAAGTGAACCCCTGCTCAGCTCTTCCTCACACTGACCTGCACTACAGTGACTGATGCTTTCACCAGAAAGAGAGGTCTACCTTTTCTTCTTTAAGGGTCATTCTATTCTTAGCAGACATCATTAAGTTCCTATAGCTAGGAAGTCTAAGAAAACCTTCCCATTAATTAATTTTTAAAAAACAGGAGCCTACAGTTACCAAGTGGGATCTGAACTAGCTCCCCAAGTTTCATATCTCTCTTCTCAACTCAAAATCACCTGAGACAAGTAATAGTATATTGCATGCTCACATAGGCCGTAGAGGATGCATATAAGTTGCCCAAGGTTACACTGCAAATATTGGATGCAGCTAAGATTTGAACTCAGGTGGTCTAACTAGAGAGCCCTGGTCAGCCACTGCCCCTTGCAGCTTCCAGAGCTATGCACAACAGATGAATTCACGCCCCTGAACTCATCAGTGTAAGACTAATTGTCGATCCTATAGGCATCTGCTGTTCCTAATCACAGAAATTAGACTTTTCCTAATTCTATCACTTTTTTTTTTAAATATCAAAGAACTATTTTCAAAAAGCAACAGATGTTTCCTCACATCTTGTTCTATCATAGTCCATGAAAAGCAAATAAGGCCAGGAGAGCTGTCTTACTAGCATTTTTTTTTAACAGAGTCTTTTCTGTCTTTGTCTCTTTCTCATTCTTTTCTTCTTAACCTACTGAACTTCTAAAAGTCATATTTCTCTTTCTTGCTGCCATCCTCATTTTGTGTTTTGAATGAAGGATAAGAATAGAGGGGAGAATTTCCTGACCTGCAATTCTCCATTATTCAATATTTGTGCGGCCTAATTCCTTAAAACATCAAAACACGAAGAAGGCCATCAAAAAAGCTTGGAGTGACTTTCAGGCAGCATACATAATTGTCTGAATATTTCTGAAATCCCATGTCTTACATGCTACTTCACTCTTATGGGGCTTAACATTGCAACAGGTGTTCAGTTTCAATAGAAACAAAATGTGACTGTACCATTCACTCATTTGCACTCACTGAATTTTTATCTATTCTTTGTCCACCAGTTTATCTCTCCTTTTTCCTACCTTCACATTTATCCATCCAAGTCTTCAGACACCTACAGAATATCTACTTTGTGCCAAACACTGCACATGAGTGCTGGATATACAAACTTAAATAGACAGGCGTGCTGAACTACACAAAAATCACAATGAGAAAAAATAGACACATAGATCAATCATGAGTCAGGTAGGGATAAGGCAAGAAAGAAGCCTCATTGTAGCCATGATCTAAATGCTAATGAATAAGAGATTGTTGGTGACTGGATAGTTAGGAGTGGTAAAGAAGGACAACATTCAAATTTCTACTTAATATGCTGAGGTGCTACAATCTGAGTTTAAATTTGGCCATCTTAAGTTCGAGGTATCTGTGTGACACCTAGATGTAGAGATTGAAGGAATAATTAAAATTATGAGAGTAAATCCTGAGGTGCTAGATGTTTAAAATCATGTTGCTTCCATTGATCTTCCTAATTGTTTCATAAACAAAGTTCTGCCCACTAGAGG
This sequence comes from Arctocebus calabarensis, assembly GCA_963573935.1. Classification (NCBI taxonomy): domain Eukaryota; kingdom Metazoa; phylum Chordata; class Mammalia; order Primates; family Lorisidae; genus Arctocebus; species Arctocebus calabarensis. Next base: position 8,309 of record CAUYON010191844.1, read on the forward strand.
TAATTACTATATGTCCAGTTCTGCCTGATTTGCTCTTCCCTTAATATTCCTTTTTTTAAAATAAAAAGAAATAATAAAAATGCTGAGTGAACTATTAAATCTGTATTCTCTTCCCAGGTCCAAAGTCCAAAAAATTTACTAAAAAATTTTCTCAGTATAAGACTTTCAAGATCAAAAAATCAATATCCTTTTACATAACATCATCAAGAAATATTTTATTTGAATAGAAAGTAGCCTTGGCCATTTAGGGTATAGTTGAGCTATTAGCAGTCCTTTACCCTTCATACAATGGTTAATTTCCTGGGGCCAACCAATGATAAAACAAATGAAGTTAGGTTTAACAGCTTGCAGCTTGCTTTAAAAAAAAAAAAAGAAAAAGAAAAAGACACAATTGTCAAAAGTGCAAAATAATATAAAAAGAGTGAGGAATACAGTACATATGACATAGTAAATGTTTTAGAATGTTAATTTTGGGGAGAAGAAAATTAGGATTTGCCTGTTCATTCTGTATTCATCCATTTGCAATAGGCATATAGAGTGATTCATTTTCAGGCTGCAAGTCTATTCAACACAGCTGATTATCTTGCACCAAAAATTAATGAAAACATAAATGGCCGTTTCGGAAAATCTAAAGTACAAAGCAATCTGTCACTGGATTAAAAATAATGCAAATGTCCTAGAACTACAGGCTTAACTATGTAGAATAAAATGAACCAAATCCATTTGGAAGTTGATTTTGAAATAGAAAAACTGAGGAATTGCTTTGATTACTTCAAAAGGCTTGGACATGCCTCAAGAAGGCACCAGTCTCATTTGGGCCTCTGTTATTTTATTTTCATTATTTCAAGTCAGAGCTAATAACACTAATGATTTTGAGAATGCTAAAATGGTTCCCCAAGTATGAGTAAAGTCTGTTTTAGTCTCTTGTAAGATATTAAATGGGATTAACACAACTTTAACACCTAAGGAGTATTTTATAAAGGGGCTATCCTACACACATTTGGGGCTAAAGTAGGTTTTCAGGGGGAGAAGTTGTGATGGAAGTATTGACAATAAATTGAAAGCCAACACCTTGAGACAATTGGAATCTTTTCACTGAAGCTGGTCATTTATTTATATTTAAACTGTTATCTCCCTCAAAGGAGTCACAAATTGCTTGCAGGGAAAAAGAAAAAAAAATAAAAAAGATTTTGCTATAAGTCAGTTTGGCTGTTAATGAATTGGAGGTTAGAAACCCAGAGCATTGGAGCCTATTATCTACCAAGAACATTTCATGTTTCAAAAAAATCCATGAGGCTTTGAAGAGATATTTGATCTCCTTAGAAACTGTGATATATTTGAAATACCTTGAAATATCTGCGTACTTTTTTCAGTGTCTATATAAATAACGCTTTTTAGAAAAACTCTGGCAAATCCAGAGTAATAAATAACTCAAGCAAACAAAGACATCATGAAAAAAATAGTCAGCCTAATCGCATCTTTCCCCACTTAAGTCAACTCAGGATGTTTATATGCTTGGTAAAAAAGACATTACCTTTATGGCTAGCCCTCATTTGAGTCTATTCACTCTTCTTCATCAAACATTAACAGGGAAATAAGTTAACAAGGCCAGATTCCTTCCTCTTAAGACAGTGACAGTGGTGGACAAAGGGCAACAGTTTGCCACTCACCTTAACAATATCCATGACACACATCACTAATCAATTGCCATACTTTGCTTCCCGAGAATCTGCTAAGTAGCAGAGAAAAGAAGCTTATTTACTTCCCTCCTCCCGAAGGTACCATTTTGATGGAGCTGTCAAAAGCAACTTGATTCATTTTATAGTACAGATACATCATCCATTTGTACCTCTACTTGTATATTTAAAGTAATTTGTAAATTCCATTGTTTTTGTTACTATCTATCAAACTATTGGTGAATACTTTCATCTAGAATAATGCTACATGTACTCTTTTATTCTCATAGCTAATTTTTAGGGACAAAAGTGCACTTCTTTACATTGTACCATATTATGAGTTGCTAATTAATGAAACCATTAAGGAGAAGACACAAATAATAACAGAAATGCAAAGTGTTTGGGGATGATTTTAAGTCAAGTAATTACAAATTACCTACCTGCATTAACAAGTATGGTGTCTGAGGTGCAATTGGCCATCACAGGCTTGTTTTTATCACTTAAAAAAAATGCACTAGGATGGTTAAACTGAGAACATGTACTGATCTTTGATAACTGATAGCCGAATTTCTGTGGGCTAACTTCTAGAGAGTTCCTTAATTCCAGGGGGATTCCCATTTGATTCTAGGACTTTGAAAAGCAAATATTTTACAGCTCTAAGTAGTGGATCAATCATGATAGAAAGGAAGATAAGAGGCCTTTTATCTTTGCTTCGTGGCTTCCTTAAGTGATGCCAGAGAACCCGCTGGTGCTCTCCCAGTGCCGTAGGCCAGTTGTTAAGACATCTGTATGTAATGGCTCAAGATTAAATAGGCAAAGGCCTTAGCAGAAAGACATGGCAATCACAGTCAGACTAAGAAAAAAAAAATCTACACAGCTTTGCTGAGAAATTTACCCGTTGGCTCTCAGGTAACTTTCTCAACTGGACATATTGGTGTCTTCATTTTTAATTTATTTAGTTAGGTAGTAGAACTTCATAGTCAGCCAGTCCACTGATTAACTATCTTCATTTGCATTTTTTCAATTATAGGTAAGTAAACCTTGGAGACTCCCATGAAGGCTTAATTACAGTCAACAAATTTCAAAAATATGGCTTAGAGCCATTTTTTCCCCTCACCATTAAAGGCAGAGCAGTTTTTGCTCAATTCAAACAAGGCATTCTTGCTAACATTGGAATCTCAAAGCCAAGTGGGAATATGGAGATGTGTTGGCTCTTGGGAAGCTATGAACAGGTATATCAGTCCATTCAGGAAGTCCCTACCTCCTTTCTCACCTCTCTTTTTTTCATTCTTCAGTGTCTCCTGGCCTAGAGGCCCTCTCTAAGTTATTTGCTTACATAGAACAAAATAATTATGAAGAAATATGCAATCATTGTTCTGATACAGAACAGCATATTAATGTCAATTCTCTAATATCATAATTTTCTCCTCTAATAATTCATAAAGAGTGATCTTAGATATAGTATAGAAAATCTAAGTGAAATGTTGGCCACATGTCACTATATAAAATAATTCACAGCATTAGCCTAAAATTTCAACTCTTCTTTCATTATAGAAATGAGAATAAAGACAAGAAATGGTATCATTATGAAAGGGCTCATAAGACCAATTCAGGAAAATGCATAGTTTAAAACTCAGTAATTTTAACTAAATTATTTTGAAATTTGAGCAGTTGATCCATGGATTTGTCTAATTGAGCACATTTTTCCTGCCTACTTTAAAATAGACATAGAATTTTTTAAGTAGACACAGAATAATGCCCTCCAAATAATTTCCTGTCTTCTTGGTCACTACTTTTTCCATTGTGAACTATAAACCCACTACCAATTTTAACACACATTCAAATAACTTCTAAGTGTTCACTGGGTCCATTGTCACAGATCCCTACACAGAACACACCTTGATGAGTTGTAACCATTAATTCTTTCAATGAACTTCCATCTAGATTCCACTTCAGGTTCTTCTAAGAGTTATGGTCACAAGACCTCATGACATTTAGAGAATGATCTAAGCATCTATAAACCTTTCTTACCACCTTTTTCAAATCTTCAGAGAGAGCAAGAGGTCTATGATTAACTCCATCAAACCTGCTCCTCCCACAATGTTCATTTCAGTTATTGCAACATAATTCTTCCTACCATTGAAATAACCAGAATCTTATGCTACACCTGTTCTCTCTGGCTCAACATCCAATCTGCCATTATATAATATCTTGCCAGCAACATCTACAGAACATATCCAGTATGCAATTTCTTCTCACCTTCTCCACTCCTTTTTTTTTTTTTTTACAGTTTTGGCCCGGGCTGGGCTTGAATCTGCCATTCCTGGCATATGGGGCCAGTGCCCTACTCTTTGAGCCATAGGCACCGCCCAAGAGAGCTACCTTTTCCACTCTTATCACCTTGGACAATTAATCAGAACCAATTTCTGGATTGCTACAATAGCTTTTCCTAACTAGTTACCCTGCTTCCCACTCTTTAGCTGCTTTATTCTTAAGCCAAGGTTGGAATGATCCTGGTAAATGAATTTCTCTTATAATCCTCCAGTGGCTCTTGTCTTTATAAAGCCAAAGATATCAAGGTCTTATGCTCTGGGCCTCAGTATTTCTGATTTCTCTCTTGTTCACCAAGCCTCATAATGCTCAAAATGCAAGATCTCTGTACTTAACTATTTCATCTGCGTAGAACACTCTTCTGTAAGATACAGGCAAGGTTTATTCCTACTCTTCCTTGATCTTTATTCACATATCAGCATTGTTTTGAAAAAACTACCTTCATAATACTTTTAAAAATGTAACTCCATTTCTACCCTCATGCTTTTATTTGCCATTCTCTTTCTCTATTTTAATATATTTCATAAAATTATCATGCAATATATATACACATACATACATACATACATATATATATATATATATATTTTGTTATATATGTATATATATTGTTTATTTTTCCCAACCCCTGCTATATCCCAAACATTTAAAACAGTGCCTGGCATAAAGGTCTCAAACATTTCCAAAATGTTGAATCATAACTTTATGGATGTGGAAATAAGAGGGGAAAGGCATGTCCAAAGACACAAAACTGGGGTACAATGCCTAATTCAGTACCTATCCCTTTTATTAGTTCATTAATCCATGGAAGGGTACACAAAGGTCTGAGTTTCAGGACAATGAAATTTGGGGGCATAATAAACTAACTTTTGCTAAACTGCGATATAAATCTTATGGCTTCTTTGTTTACTTAACCTATGTGATAGAATTTCAAGATCGGTCTTTGCATAGAAAACAGCCACAATTTAATTCTTTGTGTTTAATTATACTTTCTGTTGATAAAATAGTATACTTTCTTTAAAGACCACCTTCCTCATTAATAGTACTAGGATCTGCAAGGCACTGAGCTGTGTTGGCTAGATGGAGTGCTAGGACCTGAATAAGAAATCTCTAATCTTCAAAAATGTGCAAGCTAGATACCATTGTCCCTGCTTTGCATATGAGGAAATTGAAATAGTTTTTCTATCCGCTCGGGTGTTCATAAAATTCATACTAGGCCACTCCTGAACTGTCTTCCTTGCTATTGGTGCCATTATCTGGAGGGAAGCTGGATAATATGTTTTTAACTGTAACATAAGTGAGAGTCACATGACAAAGGAGGAAGAAGGCACATTTCTTTAAGCCATAAGGAGGGAAAAAAAGTCACCCAATCTTATAATCACAATTCATGTGAGATCTAGGCAAGGCCAAGAACCCATTTTGTATTAGCTATCATTCTCTGCACTGTCTGGCCCACACTTTCTCCTGTATTTCTTGTTCAACTACCAGTCTACAGAGCACAAGGAGGCCAGAACCATCCTTAAATTGCCAGAGCCTGAGAATATACATTAGAGAAAATATCTAAGTTTTGGCTGTGCCAGTTACTGGCTGTAAAGTTTGGGACACTCTAGTAACCTGCATTTCTATTTTTTAACTGTAAAATGAGGTTAATAATAATATACTTTCACAAGTTATTTTGAGGTCCAAGTGAGAAAATAAAACACTTTAAATTTTAAAGAAGTGTGTGACTATAAAAGATTATTACATAACTTCTGAGTACCTTCAGGGAGTTCTTTTGGGATTTTTAATTTACTGGAACACCTGAGTTTCTCAGGCCTAAGAACCCTCACACAGGAAAGTCTATCCCAACAGATGACCAGGATACCATGCGGGTACCATAAACTCTGGCAAGACAAAAAAAAAAAAAAGTACTTCTAAAAGGTGGAAGAAGTTCCCCTAGACAGTGGACATGACTAGGGAAGAAGTATCTGTAGGGGTGACCTAGTTATAATCTCATTTTTTTCTCTTTACAGGGAATGGTCAGGAAATATGGTTTTCAAAAGAAATACAACACAGGAACCAGAGGGGTCCTTAAAACTGGCTATGGAATGCATCCTAAAAAGAAATAAAGAAATTCAACCAAAAGATTGTGTTAGACCATTCTCGTAATAGTTGCCAAATCAGTCATGAATCTGTCCTTGGTAATTCCACCTCAGTTCTGGTTGCTTTTTTTGCTGGGATTAAATAATTACTTATTTGCTCCTTTGTCCTTAAAGGCTATATATACATGTGCATTTCCATAGCTAGACTGCCGGCTCTTTATGAAGAAAGACCTTCTGGCTCTTACTGATATGTTCTCTGCAAAGACTGTCACCACATAAGCCATACTGAAATTAGGCATATGTATTAAGATTCATATTTGATCAGGTCAGTGATGGGTTCTTATTTAAGGCTGTACCTGAATATCAATTATTTATCAGTAGGTGGGACTTACCTGTCAATTATCAGTACAAGTTGATCAGTACTTCTCTCTATTGCTTGGGTAAGGTACTTCAGATATTTTCCAGGTTTAATACTATTGAATATCCCTACTAAGTCTTTTCCATGTGTTACCCTCGCTTAATCCCTAAGATTCTACAGATAGGAGACTGAGGTTTAAAGAGAAGGTCCTTGCTAGCCAGTAGACAATTATCAAGGGTTCAAGTGCATGACCTTTGTCCTTATGTCTAGTGTATTTAACAACATACTGCAGCTCCAACTACTTTCAAGTAAAAGATAAAATAAAGGGCATTTAAGGTGGTTCTCCTGAGAAGTCAGGATACTTCCCCATATCATTGCCTGCCAGGGCTTGGCCTAATTTGGAACCTTCTAGTCTGTTTCTCCTGGAGTGAATGTACTTTAGGGAAAATACAGCAAAAAGCAATAAAGTGCTCCCTTCAATCTAAAACTGGAAGTATTATTTCTTTGGTCCAACAAAGAACCTCTATGGATGAACAACATATTCTCTGTTCCCTTGCAAAAAAAAAAAAGACTGAACTATATAAGAAACTTTCAAACTCATAGATTAAAAGAAACCGAATCCTTAAAAGACTAGAAATGCATAATAGTATTGCTAAAAATAATAGAAAAAATATTAATGATTTCTTTGAAAGAAAGGCTCAAACATATGAATTTGGAAAACTTCTTTGGGGGAGAAAAGAACCATCACTTTAGAACTTTCAGGAAGATGACAACTTTTAACCAGGGAACAAAGATAAACATTAAAGGGTTAGAGATATGATACAGTATCTTGTACCTACTAAAAATCATGCTTAATATTAAGATGAAAGTTTCCTCAAGGCACAATCCCTACCATGGAGTCCCTGTGAATCTAGCCTTTGACAAAGTTAAATCACCTACATATTTATTATGAGATATAAAGGCCACCTCATTATTTCCCTTCCTAATAATACATTAAAAAATGCCAAGGCAAATTCTTCAAATATACTACAGGTACATCTTTGAAAGAAAGCACAATTTATGTTATATCTGAGTTACCACCTGTTAACGATTTTCAACTTTCTTTCATAAAAAAATGAAGGCTAAGCTATGAAACATATTCAGTTTGAACCTACAGCTTGCTTGGTTTCAAGGGCTCAACCAGCACTAATTTCAGCATTGCAGAGTTACATATTATTGCACACAATATCTCAAAAAAAGGGCAAATTTTGAATCTCAAGGAGGCTATTTGCCTAATGTTCTAATTATTAACATTATTTTTAAGGAAGAAAATAAGCTAGCTATTTTTATTTTTAAAAAAGTACTTATCTGTTCTCTAACCATTGAAAAATTAAATATATATACATATATATACTGGGAATATAAATGAAGTAATATGCAATGATATATAAAAAGGGTCTTTTAAAAAAATGCTTTGGAAACAATTGAATTGTTTTAACCTCAATAACCCTTGTGTATAAAAAGCAAGGAATTGAAATCATTCCTTTAATATCTTTTTAAAAACTTTACCTTAAACAACATTTTCATTGAAACCCTTATCTGCTTCTGGGAATGCAAATGTATACAGCTCTAAGACAAGAAGATGGGATGGCTAGGAAGGGAGGTAAATGAAGAACTCTGAAAGAAGCTCATGGCCAGAGGATGGGAATGATGGGTTCTCAGGAGTCTGGATTTTAAGAAAGTTCACCTCCACATCCTAACACAGGCTGAATTTGGCAGATGAATCTGAAACTATTGTATTTGCCATCTATCCAGAAGGAAGGAATAAAAGGCTGCATTTCAATTAGTATGTTTGTTTATTCTAGGTGAAAGGAGAGATTTCAACCAGTCCTATGGTTCTATTGTGGATCAATTCTGCCACCACTACTAGGCACATTTGGCAATGTCTGGAGACATTTTTTGGTTTTGCTCCTAGGAAAGATGGGTTCCTATAGGTATTGAGTGGGGAGAGGCCTGAGATGTTCAACATCTTACTATAGAAAATTACAACAAGCCTCCTACAATAAAGAATTATCCAGACACCACTGACTGACCCAGCCTAAAGGAACAAACCAAGTGTTTTCCCGGAAGCTCTCACCATAGAGTTCTATTTCCTCCACTTCCTAAACTAGTGTTTTCAAAGTGTGATCCATGAATCATCTATATCAGGAATATTTAAGAATAAAATACAGATTTCTGTTCCCCTTTGAGACCAGAGTTTCACAACTATGGAGCCCAGGTATCCCCATTTCAATTAATTACCCATGTTTGATTCATCTACAGAGTGAAATGTGAGAATCACTACTCCACTTCTCAATTCAGGTCATTAACTTCTGAAATTTCAACTATCACCTCTGTAAATGATTATTCCAGGACTCCCAGTGACAAAAGAATGCAGTCTCTATGAGGACAGAGACCTTGGCTGGGTGGTTCAGTTCTGTATGTCCAATAGCTTGATTGGGGAAGACATGATTAAAGAGAATAGCCTGAGGGCACCTATATTATCTGAAAGACTATAGTATTTTGGTAAAGACAAGATAATAAAAAATAGCTACTTATCCATTTAGTTGCATTCTGGACACTATGTTAAATGTATAGTGTGCATTAACATATTTAATACTGCTAACTCAATGCAGTAAAAAGTATCATGCTCATTTTACAGCTGAGAAAAATGGATCTCTGAGAAGTCATACAAATTGCCTGCATCCTATAGCCAGCTATTAGAAGTCAGTATTCAATTCTTGTTCCACTTAATGGACAGAACTAGCAAGAACTGTCACCCCAAGCCTAACTTTCCTCAGTTTTTTCAGATCCCCACTGTGCCATTCAGAGACTTCATTGTCAAATTCTTTCTGCCCATATAACTCAGCAAGAAAAAGCTCCAGGGAATGAATGCTTCTTCTTCCTGGAAAATTTGGCATCTCTTTTTTTGGAGGAGAAAGGCTTCACTCTACTCTAGGATGTAGGCAGTGAGATACCTATCTTAATTCTCTCAAGAACACAGAAGGAAGAAGGTCTTGTAAAATAAAAGCTCTATAAATTGACGACCCAAGGGACAACAACAAACTGGTCAGCATACAGAAGTGATCAACATAAACAACAAGGTCTACTAATTTTTATTAGAATCTTGTCTTGTTTGCTCCCACATAATATTCCTTTTCCCTTTTTAGTTGCATCATAGTTTTAATCAGAGCACCAAAATATTGTATTTTCTAGTCTCTCCCACATCTCAAGTAATTCATGGTGTTAAAAGCAGAAATTGTTGGGGGTCAAGTATTCCTGAGAAATCTCCTTAAAGTGTGCTAACACAGCTAGGAAGCACAGCATTTGGCCACCTTCTTTTCTTCCTACATAGAAGATGGAAAGATGGTGCACAATCAGTCAAATTGGTCCAAAAGATGAACTTGAGAATAAAGGCCACATATTAAGTATAGAACACATAAAGTTAAGAGGAGCCTAGATCCTTGATGACTCTGAATTCACTATACTGTCTCCGAACTACAGTTATATAAACAGGGTGACTATAAAGTCCATGTGCAATTTTAAATAAAGGATTCTAAACTCTATCAGTCATTCATACTTTCATCCACTTATTATAAATTGCACATAGACTTTACAGTCACCCTGTATATGCCATGTGACAGAGAAATAATTCTGTTTGGATGTTTTACCATATGTAGTTAAATCTACACATAATTAAAACATGTGAAAATCTATATCAAAATCATTAGTACTAATAGATTTTGAAAATTTAGTGGAATTAAAAATTATTTCATATTTGAATTTTTTAACAATTTATCCTAACCATTGTATAGGAAGGTATCTAAAATCAACCATGTCACATTCCAATTTCTTTTCAAAATAACTTGATTAATTAAGTTCTTCTGGAAGAAATTCTATGTTTCTATGCTGTAATCTTCAAACACACAAAAAAAGTCTATTTACCATCCAAAAAAATTATAAAAAATATTACAATGGGATTCAGTTAGCTAGAAAAAAATTAATTACTTGATTTTTGATGCCAAATCTTAGCTGAACAATGTACTCTCAAGTCTTGTGTTTAAAATAAATCAGGTGCTTTTATGTAGAAATAAGTGAAAGAAGGTATAAAGGACTAATAGATTTCAGAATCATTTATTGAAAATTTTCAGTGTGATAGCTCACTACAATGGGAGAAAGCATGGCAAGTTAGCCAATGCATTACGCACCAATTATGTGCTCCTTGTACAAAGAACTAAGGTGAATGAAAGCATTTACACACATTCCTTATTACAACTAGCTTACACACTGGATGAAGGACATCTAATTAAATAATTACATCAAATGTCATGTAAGGAATGACACAGAACCCTCCCCCCACACCCATGCTGTGGGAAAATACCAAAGCAAGCTTCCTGGATCACTACCATGTATAAACCACTGATTTTGTGACCTCCAGGAAGTTATTTGAATGCTCTGAACCTCATTTTTTCTAAAATGTTTATGATAATAAGAGTGTTTCCTCCACAGAGCAATTGTAAAAATAAATTTCATGGTGCATTTAAAATGCTTAGCGCAGTGCCTGGCACATACGTAGTCTTCAAAGAATAGCTAATAGAAGAATAATTGTTAGTATTTACTACATGTAATTCTTCCTTTAGTTAGATATTATTACAACTTATAAACAAAATTTAACACCCAGGGACCTTAAGAATGTTGCCCTGTACCATCCAGATTATGAGGGAGGGAGTTGGTTTCCAAATTCACATTTAATAGTAATAGCTTACTTATAATTTTAACATTATTTAAAAGAGTATGGTATGCTGTAATTTATTCTTCAGATCTCTAACAACAAAACCACATGGCGGTTACTGTTCTCTGCCTGGTATTTATTTAGGTAAAATTTTAGGCCTTGCAGTAAATAATTTTGCTTGCCCCGTTTTTTCAGAATCACCCAAAGTTATATTTTGTTTGGTTGGTATAAAAAGGGCAATGACAAATCCACACACTAGCAGTGTGGCATCACTGTGGCACTTTTGATTTGGCATCAAAAATCAAGTAATTACTTTTTTTCTAGCTAACTGAATCCCATTCTAATTTTTTTCTATTTTGGGGGGATGGTAAATAGACTTCTTTTTATGTGTTTGAAGATTATAGCATAGAAACATAGAATTTCTTCCAGAATTTAACAAAATATATCTTTAGAACAACATGCCACACTCATTTGCTCAATTAATGGCAGACAATGGCATCCTACTAGTTGACTGCCTCTAGAAGGTGGCAGATAGTATCCTCAACTCCACTAAAGGACCACTCTGTAATTAACTTCACAGAACAGATGAAATAGAGTTCTCATCATTTCTTGGCTCCCAACCAAAGATATACTCAAATAAAAAATGTGGAAGATTCTGGCAATCTGGAATTGGTGACCTACATGCAAAGCAATTAGGGCAACAAGGCTAAATCCTTGTTACTCTGAAATAACCAGCGCTCATTCCTATGTTTTTATAAAATAAAAACTACCTTTCTAAATATCTCCCTCTTCTGTCTTTGAACCACTTCTCTAACTTTCTATATGAATTGACAGGTGCAGCAGAACAACTGTTGTTCGTGAAGAAAAAAATAGAAATTTAGCACTTTTAAGTGACTGTTGATGCAAATGTATAGTTACGTAATTAATATTTTTCAGCACAGTCCATAGAGGGAAGCCTGCTGCACTGGCATGAGAAGTTAAAAAAAAAAATTCCCCAAAAAGTCATGATGGGAATGTTAATCTACACCTTCTATTCTTTCTTCAATGATGTTCACTTAATTAAAATAAACCAAATGGCACTACCAAAGAATACTATCTGGAAAGATATATTGCTTGGAACTGTTGCCACTATCTCTTATCTTGAACAACTTGAAGATGTAGAAAGCTCAGTGTTAATCTTCATTCACTCCTTGTACAGGAGCATGACAAAAAAGCTGAAAGATGGGCCTCTTGAATGTTTACACTACCATGCCCTCCTCCCCCCCCCAAGGTGATTTAATAGCATCACTGATTACTTTTAATAGCCATCCTTCTTAGAAAGTTCTCTCTCATGCTTGACCAAAATTTAAACAAATTTTCTCAAGAACTTTATTTTACTTTTAACTCCAATTTTCCCCAAATCTTTTTAATAATACAACATTTTAATTATTTTATTCTGAAACTTCTTCTAAGAACATAGAAACATAATGAGTCAGTTTTGTTGCCTTGCAGGGATTCTGAAACTTTGGTGTGAAAATGAATCACCTGGTGTGTGCTGGAGAGTGAGGCAGGGTAGTTAATTACAGACTCCAAGAACCTACTCTCCTTACTATCCTGATTCAAAAGTTCTGCAATGTGGCCCAACATTCTGCATTTTAATAGTCTCCCGCCCCAGGACTTGTTGACTTTGGCATGCAGATGATCCTGAGCATTTTCAGAACATAGGTACATTCTCCTTAGCAAAGCATGGCAAGCATGAAAAATGTACTCAATACTAATATGAAACTAGTAGATTGAGAACTACATGGCCACAGGAGGGAAAAACAGAAATTTAAGTGGAGGAGATGGTGGGGGATTGGTAAACTGTCACCTAATGGGCACAATGTAAGGGTGTACAACCTACCCCACCCCCACCCCCCAGTGAAGGGCTAAGTGACAACGTGGACTTTACCTAACAGATGCAAACAATGTAACCTAATTGTATGTACCCTCACATTGTTTTTCACATTAATGTAAGGGTACATTTCACAGCTATTTCTTTCTTTCTTTCTTTCTTTTTTAATTATGGCTACTAGAAAATTCTAAATTACATATATAGCTGGCTCTCTCATTAATTGCTCTTTAACAGGGCTGCTATTCCAACCCATATGTACCATTACATTAATCTGAA
>CAUYON010191846.1:0-36610 GCA_963573935.1 Arctocebus calabarensis
TGGCGTGGATGTGGAGAAAAGGGAACACTTCTACACTGCTGGTGGAAATGCACACTAATACGTCTTTTGCTCACTTTTTAATGAGGTTGTTCAGTTGATTTTGCTGATTTGCTTAATTTGTTGTAGATTCTGGTTATCAGCCTTTCATTAGATGTATAGCATGCAAATATCTTGTCCCACTCTATAGATAGTTTCCTTACTCCACTTATTGTGTCCTTTGCTTTGCAAAAACAAAAATAAGCTGAAGATAAAAGTATCTGTCATCTTGAACTTATCCTTTACTGAGTTATAGTCATGTTAACATTGAGGTCTACCGGGAAATAATGATCTTTTTCCTCTTACTTGCACCTGATACCCATGGAGCTCAGAAAAGAATACTATGTTGCTTATTCTTATCCTAGAGTTAAAACTGCCTGTTAAGACTTGTGGCCTAATTATGATTCAATAAAATTATAAAAAAAAAAAAAAGACTTGTGCCCTTCTCACACACTGAGTGAACTTTGATCTTCACCATTAAGATGTGACAGCATGCTGTGTAACTAAAATCATTTTTGGCCTCAATAAGGACTTCCTGGAATCCAGGCCTTTTGGACAGTGTGATAAATGTTTTTCCAGCTAAAAAGAAGAGGCATAAATTCCTAAATATATGAACTATGCCAGCACAGATTCTCAGAACTAGTTTTAATGTGCCTTTTTTAAAAAATCAGTTTTTGTACCTAAGAGTTACATGTTATTTTCCAAATTCCTTTGTCTATGATCAAAACCAATGTTTACAGGGGTACTTGGCCAGGCTAGAGGGCTCTTCTATGAGGCCTTTGGCTTGTAACATACAGAGAATAAGGGGAAAGAAAAATGTGGTTAGTCTTGCACCTTAGAACAAAACGGCATGCCTTCTAATCCCTCTGGCAAAGAGTTTGGCCTGACAGTTACATGTATAACAAGCAGTTCCAAGAATGCTGCATGCATTTGCCACATGTTCTTACACAATAATAGTCCAAAAAGGTGGTCTATTATTGTTGCCATTTTCCAGATGAGAAAAGGGAGACAGAGAAAGACTATTTAGCCTACATGCATGTAGCAAGTCAGTGGCAGAGCTCAGATGCAACCCAAGAAGCCTTATTCCAGAACTGGACCTCTTTGCATCTTATTCTTTGCCCCAATGTGGAAAGCATTATAGCTATGCATTGAGTCAGCCAGGAATACTCAAGTTTGATCCCAGCTCGCGGTCTATCTCCTTGATCTGCTCTCCAAGCTGTGTTGTTTCTAGAATCTCTAGAGTTTACTGGTGGTACCGTGAAGCAGAGAGAGAAGACAGAGTTCCGTATCATCCCAGGTTTGTCTCCTCTGCTTCCCCACTCAAGCCTTTGGGAAATTTTCATACCCTACTTGCAGCCTCATTTTCCTCATCTACACAGTGAGGATCATAATAATAACAATGTTGTTTGGTTATGAATTCGTAATAATAACTTAGAAGAGTACTTAACAAATAGATATTTTATTCTTCCTTTTTTCCCCCTTTGCTATGAGAATTGCTACCTCAAATACCCCGATACTCAGTTTGGTCTCATTTTCTCTTGACTTATTCTTAACTCTATTATTATATAACACATTGACTACCACACTAGAAAAAATGTTTTTCCTTGATGTCACAATGTTTTATTAAGAAAATAGAATAAAAATTTTGAGAACAAAATGATCCTGAAACATACCTCAATAAATAGTGATATAAAAGCTTTAAAATTCGTAATGTGAAAACTTGTAAAATAGTTTGTAACTCACATGACAAAGTTTTAATAATAATGACAACAGCAATAAATGCAGAACTTGATATCCACTTCATGTAAGTCATCCTGGTCCATATCACATATACTTCTCACTGTAATTCTGTAAGAGCAGCAGGGATGTTATTGTGATATTCATTTTACAGAAGAGGGAAGATCAGGGGACATGACCAAAGTTAGTAGCGCCATGGGACTGAATTTGTGACAGGTCATCTGAGACTATGACAAGAACTCTTTCCACCTCAGCTTATTTTCTTCCACTTCTCACATGACGTATTTTTCACACTTTCCCAACTATCCTGGAGTTTTTATTCTAGGTTGAGTTCAGCATTTCAAATGTGACCTGCATACATATTTTATGCTACATTCATTTGTAGCATAAAATAATGCCTGGAAGGATGAGTTTTATTGTAGGCTTTGTCTTAAATGTGTTACATGACATTGGTCAAACTACTTTATTTCTCTGATCCCCGATTTACTCATTTTCAAAAGAAGGGATTGCACTGTGCTTTATTCATTGTTGGCTGGAATGAAAGGAAGCATCTGCTGAAAATTGGGACAGACATGTAAATGATAAACTGAACAAATAAGAGAGATCAACAGAATATATTCAATAATAGCTGGGTGTTGTGGCAGGAGCCTATAGTAATAGCTACTTGGGAGGCTGAAGCAAGAGAATCACTTAAGCCCAGGAGTTTGAGGTTGCTGTGAGTTGTGATGCCACAGCACTCTACTGAGGGTGACAGAGTGAGATTTTCTGTCTTAAAAATAATAATTAAAGAAAAGAATATGTTTAAAAATATATATTTAAAAAAAGTTTGGGGTCAATGTCATATGACATGGATGTTATAGGTATAAAAGAAGCTTTTGTCTACGTCTCTACAGAATGTTTAATATTTTTCTGAATTTAAGATTCTAAGGCTACCATCTAGAGACAACACTCTACTTTTAAATGATCAGATTAATTGTATGACAATACAGATAGATAATCCTCTTTTTGTTAAGTGAATGTCAATCGATGAGTAACTTTAATTATATTTTCAGAATTTCTTTTGCCCTACAATATACCATAATCACCACTGTATTATTATATTTTCAGTGCTAGAGATTAGGCTAGGATATCTTAAAGACTATTTTAGGTGGCCAGGCATGGTGGCTCACACCTATAATTGTAGCACTCTGGGAGGCAGAAGGGGAAGGATCACTTGACCTCAGGAGTTTGAGACCAGCTGGAGGAAGAGTGAGATTTCTGTCTCTCCTAAAACAAAAAATAAATAAAATAAAATAAAAATAAAAATAGTCAGATGTTGTGGTAGGCTAAGAAGGTCCTACCTTCTTAGCAGGCTGAGATAGGAGGATCATTTCAATCCAGAAGTTCAAGGTTGCTGTGAGCTAGGCTAATGTCATACCATTCTATTCTGGGCAATAGAGTGAGACTCTGTCGCAAAAAAAGGGACTATTTTAGGATTCGATCTACCACAACACATAGTAGACAGAATCTAGGCAGAGTAATGATAGATTAAGTCTCACCTGATTAGATATAGTCTGATGAGAGATTATTTCCTGGGAAATGGTAATGGACAACATTTGTTGGAATGGTAGAGGCTTTTGACAGACCACGAAATTATTATTTTCATATCTCTCAGGTGGGAAACCATTGGACAAAATTTATAGGATGATGTTGAATGAATAAATATTTTGGCCAGAAAGCAGATAAAGAAGAGAAAAAAAGGCATTCTATTCCAGCAAATAGTATAAGTTCTTCATTTGTTAGAGAACAGACTGAGCAAAGAAGCAAACTTAATAGCAACTCAGTTGAGCATTCCTGTAAGCTTTAGCAGAACAATAGAGGAAAAAGAAACATTGGAGAAGTTTACTATTGCAAAATGTGATGTGGTAGAAAAGTGTTCTACTCAAGACCAAGATCATTTAAAAGGAGCGAAGATGATGAATTTCTTGAGTAGTAAAAACAGGAAGAGTGGTCCTCACTAGGACCCTGAAACAAACATTTCTGAAGTATCAATGGCAACCTTAGTTCTGGAATATAATGTGTATGACTTTTTAACTGGAAAAAAAAATTTGAATGAGGGAATATCTAAGAGACTGAATTTTTTATGACCTAAGGAATTCCATGCAAGAAACAACAGCCACCACTTCAGAAGCGAGCACACTTGCTTGCAAAGATAATGTACATATGAATGTTAATAGGGGTATCAGAACTCTAAGTTCATCATGAGTAAGAAAATTAAGAGGTTGTGAGTTAAGAGGGGCTTTCATAGGTACGTATTCTGTACTTTGGTGAAGGTAGATCATATAGATAGGTGGGACAACTTCTTCCTTCAGATATGGCAAATACATCATTACCACTTGATGGAGGATTTCTCCCAAATGAATTTTGGCTCAAGTTCAACCACTCTTAACAGCTGGTTGACCAGCATCCTGGTGAACCCCAAACTTATGACCTCAGATATTCCTAAGTCTCTGGGAATTTAGGGGCTGAAGTGATTTAGGGCATGAAGCTTTATGCTTTCTAGGTTTGTGGGTGTGTGGTAGGAGCCAAAATAATATTTTCATTCTTATTAATTAGTTCGCTTCTTTATGAATGGGAGCTCATTAGAGATTTGGAAATGGACTTATACAAGTTTTGAGATCCTGATAGAAATATAATTATTATATAATAGTTTAAAAGCCCATGGTCTAGAGACCAACAGGATCACTACCTTCCCTAGGCATTCAGAAGCCTTCTAATAGAGATTGTGAGTCATAAGACATTGGCAGATGTTTCAATTTGGGGGGGTTTTACTTTATAAAATTTTTAGACCTTAAATTTTATCTTAAAATGCTGATTAATTTTGTTTAGTAATTAGTAACTTTGGACTTCAACATTCAAGGATACTTGATATTTGAACACTGATTTCATCCTAAGACTTTGACGATGGGAAGGATCTCTATACTTCCAACCTTGTGGTGCCAGAGCACTGCTTATGCTGTCATTTGATCTCACTTATTCTGTCATTTAATCTCAGTGCAAAATTTATGATGAGCTCTCTTAGACAATGTGAGGGGACATAAGTTGGTAGAAATAGGGAATCAATTTCCAGCTTTTAAGTGCAGCATGGCCTTGGAGTTCATTTAATTGATACTTGTCTGACACATTTTAGGGATGTCTGACCCATTCTGCAGGTAAAATATTCACAGCTTAAGAGGAGGATAGTCTTAGGTATATAGTTGTTAGTATTAAAGGAGTGGTTTCTTGAAAAGGGAAGTGAGGGTGACTTGATAGATGGCTGATCCTATCCTGTAATGTGTGGCTATGGTCTGGAAGACCTTGGGTTAATGATTAAACTTAAAATGAATTACTATTTAAAAATCTTAAAATGTTAGGGAGGAGCCTTTTTTTCTTGTGGCTTCATATTTTCTATGAAAAGATGTTTGCTTGGATAATAGCCCTGGCTTCTTTCCAACTTTTCTGAAAATATTTTCATTATGAAAAATTTCATATCCATGTATTGTGACAGGTGCCTGTAGTCTCAGCTAATTGGGAGGCTGAGGCAAGAGAATCATTTAAGCCCAAGAGTTTGAGGTTGCTGTGAGCTGTGACACCATAGTGCTCTACCCAGAGTGACATAGTGAGACTCTGTCTCAAAAAAAAAAAAAGTCAAACATATACAAAAACAGAGGGACGTTTGTAAATAAACTTATTATTGACCGTCCAGATTCAGTAATTGTCCAATTAAAAAAAATCAGCTGTTAAAAAGACATTTTTGAGAGAATTGGGAAATTTGAATATGGATTGGATATAGATGATATCAAGAAATCACTGTTAATTTCTTTGGATATGATAATGGCCTAACATTATCATACATACATTGTGATAAATGTAAATAATATTGATGTTTTAGAACCACTTTTTATATTCTTCCACGTCTCCACCCTAACCAGAAGAGAGTGGATCTAGCTGGTTGCTGAGTTTGGAAAGAAGAACCTGGAATGAATGGTTGCATTACTCTGCCTTTCTGTTGGGGATCTGCCTGACTGCAAGGGGAAGCATTTGGACCTGCTCTCTCTATCAAGTGGTGACCTTAGTGGAGAAGCTCCTATGTGCTACAAAGAAAGTCTTCAGTTTTAGGGGCATGTCAGAGGAATTATGAAAGCCAATGCAAGCGTTCATCAAATGAAGTTTTATCCCATAATGCAGATAACATGCTTATCTTCAAGACTAACCCTCTGAATCCTTCTCATTCGGTTTCAATGCTTTGACTGAATGCATTGAACAGGAGTAATGAATATAAAAGAGTAGAGGTCTGGGTTCTAAATCTAGCCCAGTCACTGAGATGCTGCTGGGATGCTGGGAAGATCACATCCATCCCCTGCATACAAGGAAGGGGTAGGGTGAGATAATTTCTAAGGTTTCTTCTAGCTTTGAGATGCTATGACGTGAATGGGAGAACATTAAGGGAGGGAGTTCATGTTCACATTCTGAGTTGCATATCCATCAATTACTTTTGAACTTGACAGTTTTTACTCTTTTAGTGTAGCCAGATTTGGGGAAATGTGTTTCCAAACAGTGGTGCCATATGTGGGTCCAAGAAGTCATTGCTATTAGGTCAGCCTCGCTGTAGCTGGTGACATTAAAAATAGAGTACAACCTTTTTTGGCCTCCTTGTTCTCTCATGTTTAGATAATTATGATAATTAAGATTCTGATAATCTGGACATTTTTATCAGAGAAAGAATGAAAATACTGCCAAAACCTCCAAGTGGATTATGTTGAATTTGGCTGTATTTAAGAAGTATGTCTAAGAATTATCTCTTTACCTCAATAATTATTTTAGGCCTGGTGCTGCTTCTTTTAACCCTCAATTTTTTTTCTCTGACTTTCTCTTTCATCTATACCCTTTTTCTTTCTTAGAATTCAATCTCATTCATATCTCCAATCTCTGTAATACCTGGGTATCTTGGTATTCAGCTTTTAATGTTAGTATGAAGCACAGTGAGGGAAGCAGATGAAATATCAGTGCAAAATAAATCTTAGGTTTCTTTTTGTAGTCTTGAAATATTTTGGAAAATTGGAAGTTGAAAAGAGCCAAGATTTGGGGAGCTTTTCCTGTTGTGTAATTTTTCTATGGGATACAATCTCTCATGCTCACATAGAGTAACGTGGACAGGGAGACAAATGGATCATGTTGAGTTGACACAGGAATGGTAAAAAACTCTATACCATTGGATCTACTGCCGTAGGTCTTTTATTATGATACCTTCTGGTAATACTATTTCTGATAGCTGACTGAATACTTGCAATGATGATATGAAAAAAAATCTTTAATATTGAGGTTCCCCTGTGACCAAAGGATGTTCACATAAGATAACTTATAGCACCTGTTTCCTGAGACCAGCAGTGCCTCAGACAGATGCTGTTTTATCCTAGTCTTAAAATGGTAAAGAGGCATACTTTAAGTTAAAATATGTACACGTGTACACATATATTTATGCATGTTTTAATTGTAAAAAGAGCTACACAATAAAAATAACATATGGACATCTATTATTCTTTAGGGTATTTCCTCAATATTCTTTTGTCTTACAACATACCTATTTTTCCCAAAGTCCCAAATTTACTTCCTTAAATAGACTTTTCCTTAAAACTGATGTAGTAATTTTCCTCTGAACAACAATGTTCTATCTGAACATTCCTTATGACTCTAGATAAATTTTTATATATTATTATTACTATTATTATTTTAATCTTTGCCTTACATCCCTTTCTAATCATTGATGTTCTTGCCTGCATATTCCATGTCTGTTTTTTCTCATTATTGCTTTAGGGCCAATTGTGATACTTGTCTCATAATGAGGAATTCTCTGTATGAGATATTTATTGAATGAGTAAATGAATAAACTCATCTATAATCTACAAACTTAGAAATACATTATAAAGTGTCCTTTCCATAGTAATATATAAACCGATTATATGAGGGGACTTCAGAAAGTTTATGGAAAAAATGTAATTAAAAGGTAAAAATAAAAAATATAAATTTTATTTCTCAACATAAGAACCATCTTTTTTTTAAATTAAATCATAGCTGTGTACATTAATGTAATCATGGGGTACAATGTGCAGGTTTTATATATAATTTGAAATGTTTTCATCAAACTGGTTAACATAGCCTTCACAGCATTTTCTTAGTTATTGTATGAAGACATTTGTATTCTGCATTTACTAAGTTTCGCCTGTACCCTTCTAAAATGCACCATAGGTGTGATCCCACCAAATACCCTCCCTCCACCCATCCTCCCCCCTCCCTTCCCCTCCCTCTCCCCTTTCCCCTTCTTCTTGAGCTATAATTGGGTTATAGCTTTCACAAGAAAGCTATAAATTGGTTTCATAGTAAGAATGAGTACATTGGATACTTTTTCTTCCATTCTTGAGATACTTTACTAAGAAGAATATGTTTCAGATCCATCCATGTAAACATGTAAGAGATAAAGTCTCCATCTTTCCTTAAGGGTGCATAATATTCCATGGTGTACATATACCACAATTTATTGATCCATTCATGGGTCAATGGGCACTTGAGCTTTTTGTAAGCAATGATACCAGCCATTTAGTCCACTCTCAAATAACTGTTTTGGGAACTTAACCATATCAGTTAACCTGACCCTAGGTCAAGGCCTAATGATTTCTGATTTCCCATTGAAACTCTTATGACATTGCCCTTGTTTGAAGAGAGAGATGAGTGGGGACATGGTTGTGGTGAAGGACTCTGGTGATGTTTTCTCAGGTATTTTAATGCTAAAACTTTGGCTAATATTCTCAAAACACTCTGCTAATAAGCAGAGATTTATTAGAATTCTTTGGCCCTCTAGAAAGTCAAAAAGCAAATGCCTTGAGCATTCTCCCCAAGCTGTTCTCGTGATATTCTTGACTGATCTGCTTTTGCTTTATTGGACCACCTCCACATCTTGGTAGCCATTGCTTTGACTGTGCTTTGTTTTCAGGATTGTACTTTAAAAGCCGTGTTTCATCTCCTGTTATAATTCTTGGAAGAAATGCTTCAGAATGTTGATTCTATGAGTTTAAAATATCTATTGGAAGCTCTGCTTTTGTCTGCAGCTGATCTGGACACAAAAGTTTTGGTATTTGTTGAGTAAAAAGTCGGCTCAAGTTTAATTTTTAAGTTAGAACTGTGTAATCTGAAGCAATGGAGATGTGTATCATCTTGGCTGTTGTTTCTGCTGTTGATAGTCAGTCCTCTTCAGTTAGGGCATGAGGAAGATTAATTTTTTCCTCACTAATTATTGTGGATGGTTTGTTGCTGTGGGCTTCATCGTCAGCATTGTCTCATCTCTCCTTAAAACAAGTTATTGATTTATAAGCTTCTGATTTGTTTGGGGTCTTGTCACCATGAACTTTTCATAGTGTATCACTGATTTCACCATTCTTCTACCCAAGGCTCACCAGAAATTTGATGTTTGTTCTTGCTTCAGTTTTAACAGAATTCATATTGCTCTGACAGAGGCTCTTTTTTGATTGATTTCTTATCCCCCTTAGTACCTCGAAACAGATTCTGTTCAGACACATTACAAGTTACCATGAGTTCACTTTGGAGCAAAACAATTTGAAATCCATGTAGTTTTTTCCTAATGCACATTTTTCATGATCTTTTTGAAGTCTTCTTGCATTAACATCATCTTATTAGAGCATCTAAAATAATTACTTATTTTTAACGGAATATAATCACTGCATATTTTGTCTGAGAATGCTAACGTTGTAATCACTTTTAAGAATCTCGAACAGAAAATATGTTGAAAATATTCCAATATAAAAGTAAATAATATAATTAAAATATCAAACAATAAATGATAAGCCTTAGTAAATTTAGGATAATAATATTTTTGAAATATCAAGTGATCTTTATTTATTGTTATTTTTTATCCTTTTGTCTTCTCTTGTCTTTTGCAGTACAGTTATATCTGCCTATCTTTTTCTTTCTCTGTTCATTGCCTAAGAGAAGGAATATGGTAGGGAAATGTAGGTTACAAAATAGTTTTCTAGCCTTTTGGGTGACAAACATTAGGATCTTTGGGAAGCAGAAAGTGCTGTAGATTCGTACTAAATTTGAGAGAAAACCAAATGGACAGGCGAGAGTACATTTTTTCCTCTTCCTACTCAAACCCCAGAACTGATTTCTATAACTAGAGGAAGAAAATTTAAGAGGAAATGATAGCATTTGGCTAGACCTTAATGGGTTTGTGTAAAAGAAAACCCTGTCCCCCCTTTCTGGCTAAGTCTGGTAATGTACACAGACTCCACTTAGATTTCTAAATAAGAGCCTCAAGGAGGCTACAGGACACCAGATAGGATATAGCAGGATGGTGAATTTTAGCTGATAATCATCACTCAGTTTTGCAAATTCTCATGTCCCAGATTGGCATGAGGTTGGCAGATTCTTCTTGGGTATTCAACAGTAACCCAAGCTTAAAAGAGGATTGTTGTCAGTGATGGCAATTTGCCTGAACCAAGGGCCATGTGAGTAATGGACACCATAGTAGATGGCACTGAACAGTGAATGCTGAGGACAAGGTGATATCCTCCAATACACTCTTTTCTCTACATATAACCCCAAAACTTTGGTGATGGAACAACACATTTTCCAAATACTTCCTAATTTCACTCTCTATGTTGTTTGGGGACAGTGTCCTATAGGTAGGGTTTTATCTTGTTCATCAAGTAATCAATTTAGCTTTTTGTTTCAAATCTTGATGGCTTCTCTCTTCCTTTGATTAAATTGAATTACAGAAGCTAAAAGAACAAATGTTGCCTATCAGAGGTTTTAGACTTAGCAATGTACCTCCAATATGCATACAATAGGAGATTCCAAAAGCTCATAATCCATTTTCCGATGTTGGTTGCTGTACCACACAAGTTTTGTAACAGTGACATATGACATGAGAAACACACAAACTAAGACGCTCATTTGAAAGAGCACAATAAATGCCACTTTTTGTTTTATAGATGAATTAATGAAGTTTGATAGATGTTACGGAGAAGCTCAGCTTGTCATAGAGAGAGTTGAGATGAATAACGCGATCCTTCTTTCCCAGACCAGGGCTTTTGCTGTAAGCTGTGACTCTGATTTTGAAGGGGCTGCAGGGGTTTGAAGGGAATGTATCTTTCTTCTATATTAATCCTGTAGTTGTTAAAGTTTAAGGTTCATCATAATTATTTACCCACAGGGCGTAAGATAACTTCACAATTTCTGATTGTCTAGATAGGGGTGAAGTATGAGTATGTGAATTTCTAGCAAGTTCTCCTTTGAGATTGAGACTGTTGGCCCAGGGCACCACACTTTAAGATCCATTATCCAGATGTTCTCCTGACAAGCAGGGCTGAGTTAGGATTAAATGTGAAATGAGGGAGAGAGAGTAAATGAATAGATAGAGTGGATGTGACCTGTCCAGGGCTTCCTGCCCCCTTCCTGTGAACCCAGGGCAGAGAGGAGGCAAGGTACATATTCTTCTCTTTCATATCAGTAGAGTGAACCATATTATTGAATTTCAAATTAGGATATGTTTTGTGACAAGTACAGGCATACTGGAGGAGAAAGAGCATTTTACTATCCTGGGTAGTCTGTTGCTCGGGTTAGCACAGAGTGAAGCTCCAGGGCCACACAAACCTGTCATTTAATTGTGGTCTCATAGCTGTGTGACCTTGGGTATATTTTCTGACTTACAAAATAATCTGACAACTGTTAGTTCGTTTTCTGCTTCCCCCCCAATACGTCTTGATTGGCTTCATCCTGACTGGTCATGCAGTGCTTCTAGTCTTTAAGGAGTCTCCACACTCCTGCTACTATCAATTAAAGACTTTTTGTCTGTTCACATTTCTGGTTGCTTATACTAGTGCCTATGAGGGGACATACACTGAAAAACTTACTTAATGTAAGATGTATACTTCAAACCAGTACATAACTTCCCACTGCACATATTTTACAGGGACTTAGCTCAGAGGAGGACAGAGAAAAGTACTGATCATATACTGGATGCTTTTACAGATGTCATTTCGTTTAATCTTCCTAATGATCCTAAGTGATAGATAGCCTTATCCCACTTCTGGATTGATGTTAGCCAGGGCTCAGAGTGAATAAAATATTCTCTGAGAGCCAACAAATGCTTAACTTAGAATTAAAGACCCCTATTTCCCCAAGTCTATCATCCATATTCTCTGCCTTGTATGTTACTCTTTTGAGCTAGGATGATGAGAAATCAGATGAGAGGTTGAATACTAATGGACTCTAAGAAAGAGTAAGTTTGGAAGAGGTGAATGTGGGGATTCAAGCAATAGAAGGAAAGCAAAGAAGTAGTAAAAGAGTGTGGTTGTGTAAGTTGGGCTGTCTTCATAGAGTAGAGATGTCTTCCCAAGGAGATAAGAGAATAGCTTAAAACCGAATCATAGAGAATGTGAATGGAGAGGTTGACTGTCTCCTTTAGGTCGGTTTGGTAATACTCTACTCATAGTCTGTCATGACCTCTATTGTGGTTCTGAGTAAAGAATCAAAATTCCTCAGCCTGGTTCACCTGAGCCAGAATGAGGGTCCAACTTCCCTCCATATTCTCCTCCACACCATTCTTCTTTATTCCTTTTCTCAGGAGTGAGATAGTTTATTTCAGTTCTGGAATCTGCTAGGTCATCTCTCATTTCATGGTCTTTACATATTCTTTTTATTGTTTGAGATTAGTTGAGGGTACAAATAATTAGGTTACATTTTTGCATTTGTTAGGTAAAGTGTCACTTATGAATGTGTCCCACCCCTAAGAGGTGTGCCATACCCCCTAACATTGTGCCCATTATGTGGGAGCACAGAGTCCCCTTCCAATCCCTTGTTCCCCCACGCCCACCTTTGATTGATTTGAGTTTTTCTCTTTTGTTGGTATGTATTAGATCATCTTCTGACTTCATATTACAATTGATTACATATTGGAGTACATAGTACAATTGGATTCTTGCTTCTCCATTTTTGTAATACTTTACTAAGAAGAATGTGTTCCACCTCCATCCAAGTCAATACAAAAGATGTAAATTCTCCATTTTTTTTAGTAACTGAATAGTATTCCATGCTATACATATTCCACAGCTTGTTAATCCACTCTTGAGTTAGTGGGCATTTAGGTTATTTACACATTTTGGCAATTGTAAATTTAGCAGCAATAAACAGTCTAGTCCAAATGTTCTTACGATAAAATGATTTTTTTTTTCTTCTGAGTACTGGCTAGTAATGGGATTGCAGGATCTAATGGAGGCCTAATTTGAGTTCTTTGAGGATTCTCCATACTTTCTTCCAAAAAGGTTGTATTTGTTTGCAGTCCCACCAACAGTGTAAAAGTGCCTCTTATCTCCATATCCACGCCAGCATGTGCAGCTTTGAGACGTGGCGATCTGGTCTATTCTCATGGGGGTTCAGTGATATCTCAGGGTAGTTTTGATTTGCATTTCTCTGATGATCAGGCATAATAAACATTTTTTTCAAATGTTTGTTACCCATTCATCTGTCTTCATCAGAGAAGGTTCTATTCATATCTCTTGCCCAGTGATACATGAGATTGTTTACTCTTTTTATGTTGATTAATTTGAGTTCTCTGCAAATTCTAATTATTAAATCTTTGTCAGATTCATATGCAAATATCTTTTCCATTTCTGAAGGTTGTCTTTTTGCTCTAATTGTCATGTCCTTAGCTTTTCAGCTTGTGTAGAAGCTTTTCAGCTTATTTTAGTCTTATTTGTTTATTTTTGTTGTTGCTATTACCTCTTTGGATATCCTGTTCCCTCCATTTGGAGGCTTCTCCTCTATTTTCCACTTCCCTTTGTCACATCTCTCCACTCAATACTCTTCCTGTCTTCTTGACCTAGCCAATACCCATTATCCTTCAAGTCCCTGCCCAAACGTCACTTCTGCTTGAGGTGTCCCTGGACCTATTGTTCTGGATTGCTTCATCAGCTCCCAAGGGATGCTCCTGACACTTGCAATCATGAGTTTTGTTTCTGTTCACCACTGGAAATTTTAAAGCCCCCAGAGTCTGGAACTATGCCCTCTTGATTCACCACTGTATAGAAAATTCTAACATTGCACTCAGGACAAAGTTGATGGGGAGTAGTTATTTATAGAATAATTTCTAATGTAAAGAGGTGTTTGTTAAAAACGTAAACCCCATTGCTGGTGCTTCCTTCCATGAGTAGTTTTCATTACGTCCAAACTTAGGCATCTATCTACCCTCTTCTCACTCTACCTTCCCACAGAAGAAGGGTGGCTTGTTGAGTATGGGATAAGGAAGGCGTTCATGCACAGCTCAGCCTTCCTCTTGGGAGCTGGCCTTTTGACAAAGCACATAAATTACTGCTCTGCTCTTTGCACTGCATTTCAAAGATGTATGCCTACCCTAGGGAGTCTTGGGGCTGGTATTCAGAATTTGGAAGCCCTTTCTCACCATCTGCCTTAGCCACTTCTTCAATTCAACTTTTATCAATAATAAAGCTGCCTTAAATCTCTGTCTTACTCTTTGTGTAACATTTTAACCAGTTCAGACCTTGAGTAAAGAGGAGAAGGGATAATTTATTAGACCCCCTCAAATCCTGACAGAAGATATGAGACTTTTTATTTATTAAAGAGAGCATGGATTTTAAAAGTGTTAAAATCAGCACTATAGTTAATGTGGGACCTTTGAAAAATACTGTGCAAGGAAGTAACATGATTAGATTCAGCAGTCTGGCAAACATTTGTTAAGTATCTGCTCAGTACAAAGGACTGAACTTGACACTGGGGGGAGATGGAGATGAATAGGAGCTATTCCAGGCTTGCTGAGAGCTCACAGTCTGTCAGCAAAGACAGACACATACATAAATAACTCTAATTCAAAAGCAGACTGTGATAAATGCTATTGTAGGGAAATAAACAACATACTATGGAGTTTAGGGGAAAGAGAAATGACTGAAAATAAAGAACCTAGGAGAGCTTGTAGGAAAGGGGGAATTTGACCCAAGCTTTGAAGCACTAATGCATCCTGGGGTCCAGATGAGAGAGGAGGGGGTCAGAGGATGCTCAGAAGACCCTTGTATTGTAATTCCTGGTACAAAAGAAGGAAAGGCTTCAGAATGTGGTCAGTAAGCATTCATGTCCAGACTAAAAGTGCTAGCATGAGAAATATTCCCTAAAGAAGTTCTATCTGCTAAAAGATAAGCAATTTGTATGAGGTGAACTGGTGGGTGAATTGCAATAACCTGGGTTGAAGAAATTTTTGCCTTTGGAAGGTTTCTGAGATTGTTCCTTCCATAATGGCATCTCACTCTTTTCTCTCCCACATTGGCCAGAATAGATTATTTTATTGATAGCTCCAAGCTTCTGCCCAAAGCACAGATTATTTTTCTGAATGCCTTAGATAAGTTGGATGCATTTCCATTTACAAACCAATGTTTTTTGTGTGCTCTACATTACTGAGATGGGGAAGATGTATTTCTCTGGTTCACCAACACATGTGATCTCTCTCCCATGTACATGTGCCAAGGGAGAAAAGAGAGATCAAGTGTGGGACCTGTGAATGATCGAATTACCCCAATCTACAAGGTTCAGGCCTCCGGTACACATTTTGTCCTGAATCACTTAGCTTACCTTACCTTATTCATAGTGTTGGAATTTTTTTTTAAACATAACCAAAAGCTCATTTGTTTTCCTCCTAAATATGCCCTCATTCTTCTTGTAGCATAATTATTTTCCCTATTCACAGTGATTAATTCAGGTGTGGGATATGGCATAAGCCATTTCCTGGAGAAACAATCTTGAAACTTGGTGCAATTATTGTAAAGAGGCACTCTTGTCTCAGGGGTTGCCAAACTGGCAGGATGGAAGCTTTGAGTCTGCTTGTATGAGGAGAAAATCCACTTAAGGAAACAGCAGAGAATAGAACCAGGCTATAGAGAGTGAAAGATGTCTAAGGACATTATTTGTCCATTTGTATTCAGCCAAACATGAAGCCAATATACCCATGTATTTTTCAGTTACATGAGCTAATGCTTTCTTTTTGTGACTTAGGCTGTTTGAGTTTGTTTTCCATCAATTGTAAATAAAAGAGTACTGTGACTGTACTTCACATCTGAAAAATGTTTTGTGCGTCTGTTCATCTTATAATTTGCTACTCTATTTCATCTTATGATCCCACTTTCATCTTTAGATATGATGTCAGGTTCCCCTTACTTGGTTAATTCCTGAATTTTCTTTCTAAACAAACACTGGCTGTGGGAACTGAGCCTGACTCTGGATGCTGGGAAACTGCATGAGGGCTGGAGAGAGGGTTGGGTTGCCCAGCGAGCTGCCAGGCATAGAGTCAAGGTACCACAGATGAGCAGCATCCAGCCTTCAAGTGGTTCATACCAAACTGACAAGCTTGAAGAAGCACTGGACCCAAAGCTCTATATTGTCCTGGTACTGGAACAAGTACCTGAGAGACACCAGCAATTAATTGAGGATAGTGAATTTGAGGATGGACCCTGAGGCTTGGGGTCTGTTCAGTGGACAGAAAATAGAGTGACTCAATAGAGCCTTCTTGGAGTCTATCTCAGGACAGAACCTGCTGGGGTAACTAAGAATCAACTTGTAGAAGGCTTTGAAAGCCAGAGTAAGCAGTTCGGGATTTACAGCAAAAGAATGGGACTTTATTACTGTAGCTCCAGAGGCAGAGTACAGGGGATTGGTGATGAGAAATCCATTACAAGTCTCATCTTCTGATACGCAATGACCTTGACTTTGAGTCAGGTGCATGGAAGACAGACCCAGGAGCAAGGGGCTCTTTGTGGGAAACTGGCTGTGCAGAACAAAGAGAGGTTGGGTGAGATTTGAGACAAATGGAATTTCACATGCCAAAGGGTAGATATAATGGAACACACTGTCTAAAAGATCTAGAGAGAGAGTTGAGCTGACAATCTCACCTTGTCCTTCCAAGGGACAAGCTTTTCTGAAGGGAAAAAAGTGCAGAGACAATTTGCCACTGGATTCTTTCTCTTGCTTTGAGGAAGGAGACTGATAATTCACCTAATAGAACAAACACTTCAAAAATATATGGTTATGTAGAAGAAAACAGAGATGCCTAGAATAGGATATAATTGGCTTCAGGAATGATTCCCTTTTGGGGAGATATTCAGTGGTCCATTCCAGCCGATTTTGACAGGAAAGTTACTCTTCTCCAAAAGACCACACACAAACTTGAGCTTTGGAAACAACTAGGGGAAAAAATTGCAAAAGGCAACTACCATACAGAAAATATCATTCATATTATTATCTTCTACTTGCAACTTCATGACAGAAAGCTCTCCTATCTGACAGATTATATGGGGTTCGTGAGGAGTGTGTGGCTCACTTTCTGATGTCAAGAAACAAACACTGCTGTGACGGAGCAGAAGAAACAACTGTCAGGGGTTATTTATCATTAACTTTCCCTCTCTTTTATCCCATATTCCATTGGTCATTAATGCCTGCCAACATGTTCTCTGCACTATCTCTTGGAGCAGTTTGCTAACTGATATTTATTATAAACTTACTATGTGCCAAACTATATCAGGCCTTTTCAAGGACAAATAAGAAATACTGTATGCCTTGAGTTTGCTCAGAGATAAACAAAAGAGGGTAAACATGACTCTTTTGGTGGCATCTATAGTAAATCTGATGCTATGCTAAAGCAGCAATGGAGAGATGCTTTCAGTCTTCACTGATGGAAAAGATTTCTCTGAAGGACTGATATTTCATATGTTATCTGTGATAGGACATAAAATATGCTAGGAAATTTCCAGTCAAAGAATCATGCGGGAAGAACGTTCCAGTTAAGGGATTGTTTGGAAAGTGTTACTTTATGACTCTTTCATTCTACCAACATTTATTAAAGACCTAGACATAGTGGTAGGCACTAGGGATACAGAAATAAATGAAATTCACATAAAGAAGGGAATGTTATTTTTAGAATCCATTTTCTATGCCCTCACAATATTGGTCTTACATATTTCTCATTGTTTCTCTTGAATCCTGTTTCTATTGACACTTCTTTAAAATAAATATGAATTATTCAAGGTTCTGTGATGACAAAATTGAGCCCCTTCATGCCTTGAGCAGACTACATCACAATGAGATCGATGTTTTGCAGAACTTTTTTTTTTTTATGTTTTTGAAAGCTCATTTTTTTTTTTTCTGTTTATGGAATTAATGATTTTCCTCTTCCAGGGAGCCGGGACAACCTGGGATGGTTGTTGTAACTTTGGATACCCGGAGAAATTAGAAGTCCTCCTGCTCAGCTGCCTGAGGAAATGTTCTGATTTCACTGCTGTCATTTATAATCCTGCCTTGGTCAAGATGAAGCACTGTTTGAAATGACAACGTAAGCCCTCTGCCCCATGTGGCAGTTGTAAAAATAGACCCATTGCTGCAGGGAGTGTGATGAATGTCACCTCTGTGTTTCTTCCTTTTTTGCTTCTCTTTTTCTAATTCCCTCCCCCACCCTATTCTTGACATACACAAGTAAAGTCAACATCCTGGGAAAACAGACACACTCTGAGCAGGAAAACAGACACGATCTGGTGTCAGGGACCACCATTGTCCTGGCTTGGTTCACTGTCTTCTGAAATCCAGATAGAGCAAGTTTGGGTGAGGAGGCGCCCTGAGAAGTGCAGAATTCATCCTGTCAGTTTCTTGTTCCTACAGGGGCAATAACCAAGAGTTGGGCCCGATTTTAGAGAGCTTGACTAGATGTTGTGACATTGTGTGAACACAAGCCTCAACGGCTTCTGTGGGAACCCAGGGAGAGTGCATGGACCTCTCACCGCTCTGCTGTCAAACTCGCAGGGTCTTCCTAGAGAGGTGCCAGTTAGATGGCTTCTGACTTTGATCTCCCTCTGATGGGCTCTAGTGCTCTGCCAGCCAGTGAGGCTTCTCATCTCCGAAAAGACCTCCGATCGGTTTTCAGGCCCTGCTCATTTATGCTGTTTCACGGTGCTCTCACCCAATCTGTTATATTCCTAGTAAAAATAGTCAATGAGTCCCCACAAATGCCTCCATCTTCAGGAGGGGATTTTGAACTAGTCCCATTCCTTCCTCTCCCTGTTCTCCACTCCTCCATCACCAAGTCTTCTGACTCCATAGGCTGCAGTTTCTCCTGCATACCCAGCAAGAACTGTCCTCTCTATCCAAAGCCATTCATCTGCCTGCCTCTGTCATGTCTTCATGGTGCCCTTGAAATCAGCCCTGAAGGATGCCAGATTGAGCGCCCCTGGTATTAAGAAGAGGCTTCCTCTCATCAATCTGGCAGTCTGATTGCCTTCATGTGTCACATATCATTGTCCTATCTATGCCTTCTAATATGACATTGACACTGCTGGCATTTCCCTGGACTCAGAGGTAGTCCCCTAATACTTAGAGGGACAAATTAACTTGAAGCTGGAGATAAACTGAATGGCCCCTACTGCACTACTTTACCTCACTTAGTCTCTGCAGATCCAGGTTTTACCTACCCAGTTAAGGACTATGGAATGCTCTCCTTCTAGCCATAAAGATAGAAGTTTAAATGCAACATAGAACCAAGTACCTAATAGCCAAAATATTCTCAGGTTATTTCACTGCTTTCTACAATAGCAGCACTTTCATCAAGCAGTGACTTTACATTTACTCATAGGCCTTGCACTACAGTTGGGATGTTTTAGCAGAGCAACTCAAGTCTATGGAAAAATATGAGAAGAGTAGAATGTATGTCCATTCTTTTGACAGTCAGGCATAGGATGAACTTCTATCTGCTGAGATATGAAGTCCAGTTGTAAGAGACATTTATGTATGAATGGAAACTGACCAGCATCTAAGTGACAATCATTCCCTAGGCTATAGTGTGCACAATAGCAGAACTGTCTGTGCCTGGAAAATTAGTCTTTTTAACTGCTGAGCTGAATTCTAATGAGATCAGCACAAATATGAGGAAACTTGAGTTAGAGACAAACATGATTATACACACACACATGCCCCAATGTACATGCGTATACCTGTCAATATACCTAACTAATATCCACCTGTCTTATACCAGTCATCAGAGTATATCAACACTTCTTATTTTTCTACATCCAACAGGAAGAAGGGCTTGATTTACAGGTTGTTGCGGCAGTTTTTAATTTTATCAGCACTTCCCCTAAGCCTCTCTTTTCAGATATCTGCGTTTAAAAATTAAAAATAAATCCAATAGGAACACACATTGTTTTTAATTTTATGAGGTCCCTGAGGCAGTGATTAAAGCTGAGGAGAAATAGATTTTAATTTCTTTTCAAACTTTGAATTCTACTTATCTACCTCTGAGAAAATGTAAAACACTTGGGATTTCTCTTCTTAATTTTTGGTCTCTCCCTATCTCTCTTTCTTCCTCCTATATCTCACCTGGATGGTAAAGGTATAGAATTGTAGAATTTGAGTGGAACTTGAAGATCTTTCCATATACTTGCTTATTTTAAAGGGGGGAAGATGAGGTCCAGAGAGGGAAAGTGCCCTAGCCCAGATCGCATAACTACAGTGGTCCAAGTGGTAGAGCCTGAAATGATCAGGTCTGTTCTCTTAATTCCTGATCATGATTTGTTAGGAAGCACAATGAATACCTTTGTTTATGTTGCTCCCCTCGTTGGTGTGAACCCCCCGTCCTCACACTCCATGCTGTCCACTCCCTCCCAGGGATCATCTGGGTACTCAAACCAATTCCAGCCACACGAGGACCCTCTGAGATCCCAAACTTCGCTGACCATAGTTGACCAAGTCACTGATTCTCTTTCTGCTGGAGCTTCTTTGAACCAAGAGACAGCAGTGCTTCCTTCCTTTCTTTTGTTAGGGACAACATGGGGACCAAGTGTCAAGGAGGGAAGCCTTTTATAGTGGGAGTAGTTCTGACATGTGGGTTAATGAATATGAAAAACTGAGGACAAGAATGCACATGAGGTGGAGTCACATGGACCCCATCTCCTGCCACGCTTCCAGGCTCATAGCTTTCTCACCCTTAAACATACCAAGCACACCAGCTATAAAACCTTTGCATTTGCTGTTGCCTTTCCTAGAACTCCTCTCTGGAATCTGAGGGTTTGCTCCCCCCAACTCCTTCAGGTCTCAGCTTGTGGGCAAGTCTGTCCCTGATTAGTCTATTTAAAATAACCACCCCTGTCGGCAGGACTCCCCACTTAGAGTTCTCTACTTCTTATTATGCTAGCACTTATTACAGTTATTAGATCGTGAGGGTTGTACATATCGTCTGTATTCCCCTATTGTTTCTTATATTAGTAGTGTCTACAAAAATGCCTAACATCATACATAATGTGTGTATAAATATGTATTAAATGTGTGAATGAATGAATGATCAAATAAATAAATGGCACATTCCATCTATGAAATGTGTGCATAATGTGTATTAAATGTGTGAATGAATGAATGAATGATCAAATAAATAAATGGCACATTCCATCTATGAAACTAACTGTGGTGACTTTCAGGGCTCTCAGTGACCCTGGTCCTGGGTATCCTTCCTTTTTCCTTTTATTTTTAAGTTTATTGTAGGATATTATGGGGATACATGTGTTTTGGTTACATAGTTTGCTTTTATAAATTTTAAGTCAAAGTTATAGGTGTGCCCCTCACCCAGAAAGTGTGTAATGAACGGTATGATCACATAGGTCTGGACCAACTATTGCCAATTTAGAATTGTGTACATGTGGTTTTTGTTTTTTTCTTTCTTTTTTTTTTTTTTTTTAGATTTCAGAATATTAGGGGGCACATGTGTGTGTGTGTGTGTGTTTTTACATATTTTGTCTTTTGTATGAATTGACTCAAAGTTATAAGTGTGACCTTCATCCAGATAGTATGCACTGTACCCACTAAGAGTGAATTTTACCCACCCCTTCCTCCCCCTCGGTTTGATTTTCATTGAGATTTACTTCCATATGTGAGCTTGAGTGCTGATAGATTAGTTCCAACTTGGCATTGAGTACATGTGTTTGTTTCTCCATTCTTTTCATGTTTCTTTTCTTTCTTTTTTTTTTTTGAGACAGAGTCTCACTATGTCACCCTTAATAGGGTGCTGTAGCGTTACAGCTCATAGCAACCTCAAATGCTTGGGCTTGAGCAACTCTCTTGCCTCAGCCTCCTAAGTAGCTGGGACTACAGGTGTCTGCCACAATGCCCAGCTATTTTCTTGTTGCAGTGGTCATTGTTTATCAGGCCCAAGCCAGTCTTGAACCCACCAACCTAGGTGCATGTGGCTGGCACTGTAACCAGTATGCTATGAGCGCTGAGCCATTCTTGTGATGTTTCACATACAAGAAGGGTTTTCAGTTACAGCTGGGTTGTCACACAAGATACTCGGAGCCTCTTCTTTCTTTAATGGCTGAACAGTCCTCCACCGTATGCATGTACCACATCTTAATAAGCCAAACATTGGTGGGCACTGGAATCTACAAAGAACTCAGACAAATCAGCAAGAAACAACCAAATAATCCCATTAAAAGGTAGGCAAAAGACGTGACCAGAAACTTTTCAAATGATGATATACTAATGACCAACAAACACACACAGAAAAAATGCTCGATGTCTCTAATCATTAGGGAAATGCAAATCAAAACCACACTGAGATATCACTTCAGTCTAATGAGAATGGCTTATATTAAAAAGTCCCCAAACTGCAGATGTTGGCATGATTCAGAGAGAAAGGAAATCTTATGGACTGTTGGTGGGACTGTAAATGAGTATACCCTCTGTGGAAAACTGTATGGGGACACCTGAAATAACTTAATGTACACATACCAGCAATCCTTTTGCTTGGTTCACAGTGTATACTCAAAGGAAGAAAGGTCATTTTATAAAAAAGACATGTACACTGGAATAGTAGCACAATCTACAATTCTTAAAGATGTGGAAACAACCCAGTGCCCACCAGGGATCCTTTCCTATTAAGAGAGCTGGGCTATTTGCTAAATATTTATATCTTCTGCCACCACTTAAGATTTTATAGAATTCCATTATCAAGTTGTATCCGTGGTGAAAATAGGTTTTCCTTTCCCTCCCATTTAATTTTTACTTAATGACTTAAAAGAACATTAGGACCAGCCAACTCTCTGATCCCGCAAACCCCCTTCCACTCTGTGGGCTTTGATTTCTTTATTTAGAAATTGTGCCTCTCAGTATTAACAACTTGCCCTTGGAGGTAGTTAGCATCAGGAAGACTTCACATCGGGGAGCATGGCCCCTCTTGGGGAAATTGGAGCTCCAATAAAGAGGGTCAAAGGGCATCCCATGACTGGGAAATGACAGGGACCTAGTCACTCAGAGGCAGACAGAGGATGAAGACTGGTTGATAGACCAGAAGGTAAGACCCAGTAATGAATCACAAGGTCAGAGTGAGACCAAGGGCACTTTCAATTCCCTAGTTAGGTTGTTAAATTCCCTCAGGAGAGGGGATTGGAGAAGAAGCAGTAGGTTGTTGCATGGTATGTGGGACAGAGGAAGGGGCGGGCTTCAGATAAGTTTAAAGGCTGTTGGACTAGGGCTGGGGAGCAGCTCCCCTGAATTCTCTGTTCCCATGAGGAAGTGTTTTCCTGATCATTTCTAAATAACTGTTACCCTTCGCTCAGCCACTAAATACCTGTTTCCTGGCTGGTGAGTTTATGAGAGGAACTGGCACCATGTGCCACCCTCTTCCTCCTCCTTTCTTGTGGGGATCAGGCTGCAACTTCAACCTGGAGAGGCTTGTGGTTTTTCACTTGTACCTGAAAAGCTGCCTAATCTTGGGGTTTAATCTTAGAAAGCCCCAAAATATTAGCTGCATTATCTAATATCTGATCTTGTTAATCAAGATGACATTTTGGCCTCTCTAAGCCTATGCCTAAGTCTTGTATTTCATTTGGTTTAGAACTTGGGAAGGAAAGAGGAGTGTTTGTTTTCTGCATTTTTCAACTCCCACATTGTTAGTGGATCTGTCTGTCACCAATACCTAATGCACCTGCTATGTGCCTGGCATGGTGATAACGGGGCACGTAGATAAAACTGTTATTGGTAGAGCTTGTGCTACACCACAGTCAGCTCTGGATTCACCACCCGTGCCCTCCTTTAAACTGTACAGGGACTTACAGTGGGGAGTGGGATTAACATTCTCACTTGACAGAATAGAGACCTCTGAGTCTCAAAAATTTGAAAGGAAAACAAAATCAAACAAAACAACCTCTCCCCACCAAAAAAAACACTTGTCCCAGGTAGGCATAGGTGGTGAACGTGGAAGTCCAAACATGTATTTGGATTTGGCCATGTCTGATGCCTGTCATATTATCAGATATGGTTTCTACTCCCCAACTCACAGTCTGCTTGTGTCAACTGTTGAATATCTCAGATAACAATATCTTCTAGACAGTGGCCCCTGTTCGTTAGGTGTGAGTTGAAATTGGAAAAAAAAAAGAAAAAGAAGAAGGGCGGTGACTGTGGCTCAAAGGAGTAGGGCACCAGTCCCATATGCCGGAGGTGGCAAGTTCAAACCCAGCCTGGCCAAAGACTGCAAATAAATAAATAAATAAAATAAAAAGAAGAACTGTCTACATATGGTGAGGGAGGTGAGCTTGGGTACACTACAGACACTTATAAAAGACTCAGCAGGGTGGTGATTGGGTAGGATTTTACAACTTAAGTATGAATCATATAATTCTAGATTATTTTACCACATCCTGCCTGTTTGATATCAAGGAAGTTATTTAACCTCTTTGAGTCTCAATTTTCCTCATTTGTAAAACAGAATTCATTGGAGCAGCACGGTTTTGCAGGATGGATTAAATTAAATCAAATTCCTAACATCCTCCATGGTCCAGAGTAAGCGTTCTTAAGGACTGGTGTTCCCCTTAATTTACTCTCTGGGTCTAAGCCCTGGAGTATGCAGGGTCGTAGGGTCAAGAAAGCAGTTTTTCCTGATACATAATTCGGTTCAACATATCTTTGATTTCTGGGCATGCATTGCTTTGAGAGCGATCTTCACAGGTGACTTCCAAAAATGTAAATACAATATAACTTCATAATGGAAGATCAAATCATCCTAATGTCAGCTTCATCTGATGCTTACAAACTTTTTAAAAGAGTAGACAGGCCCAGATGTTTAGTGAACATTTATTGTTTATGTTGCAGTTTTTACAATTCTGATGAGACTATTACAATCCAAGTGTCCCTATGTTTACCCCAGGAAAGCAGAAGGTAATTATCATTTCTGTGAATGTTTGGAGGCTTTGAAACATTTTTCATCACCAACATATGAAAAGGAGGTAATTTTCATTTTATTTGTTTAGTTCCTGATTGTTTCTTCCTCTCTCTTTACGAGATCAAAGAAGAGAGTGTTGCACGCTGCATTTGTCTTGGGATTAGAGCAAAACTATGTCCTCAATCATTTTGTGAAGAACATTGTTACATTTGGTTACATTGTTTCCTGGGCTGGGCGGCACAGTGGCCATGTCTTACAAAAGAAAGTTTAAAATAAAAATTGACTAGTGGCATTCTATGGAGTTTTTTCTTTTCTTTTTCCCTTGCTTTTGAATAGGAAGGAATAGAGAGAATGAAATAAAGCAATCTGGAGAATCCAATATGGATTTTAAATCTCTTTCTTCATACACAACTCCCAGGTGGTTCTCATAGAGGAAAGGAATCTAAGCATCTTTTTGGAACTGCATCCAGTTTCAATAAGTGTGTCAGCTATGGCATAAACTGGTCCTGCCCATGGTGAGAAGAGTGAACTATCCCCATCTCGAGCACCTGGTTATGTGTTAAAATGAAGAACCCTGGTCCAGCTTCAGCCAGACAGATGCGACAGGAGCACTGGAGATGCACTCTGAGAATATATGTATATATATGCTCTACCAGGTATTCTTTATTTTTATTATTATTATTAAATCATAGCTGTGTACATTAACTTAATCATAGGGTACATTGTGCTAGTTTCATATACAATTTGAAATATTTTCATCAAACTGGTTGACATAGCCTTCATGGCATTTTCTTAGTTATTGTGTTCAGACATTTGTATTCTGCATTTAGTAAGTTTTACCTGTGCCCTTCTAAGATGCACCATAGGTGTGGCCCCGCCAATTAACCTCCCTCCACCCATTCTACCCTCTCCTCTCCCCTCCCTTGACTTTCCCCATATTCTTGTGCTATAATTGGGTTATAGCTTTAATATTCTTCTTAGCAAAGTATCTCAAGAATGGAAGAAAAAGTATCCCATGTACTCAGCCCTACCATGAAGCTAATTTATAGATTTCATATGAAGGCTATAACACATCTATAGCACAAGAATATGGGGAAAGGGGCAGGGGAGGGCATGGGAGGGGGGAGGTTGTGGTGGAGGGAGGGTAATTGGTAGGGCCACACCTATGGTGCATCTTAGAAGGGTACTGGCAAAACTTACTAAATGCAGAATACAAATGTCTTCATATAGTGATTAAAAGGCCATGAAGGCTATGTTAAACAGTTTGATGAAAATATTTCAGATTGTACATGACGTCAACAATCGTGCCCCATGACTGCACTAAGTACACAATTATGATTTAATAAAAAAAAATAAATAAAAATACTAAAAAAAGGTTTAATTCACAAAAATTCAGAGAAATGCAATTTAAATCAAGATACTTCTCACCCATAAGATAAGCAAATAGTAAAGTCTTACAGTATTACAATTAGCAAGAATGAGGAGAAAGGAAAAATTCCATTCACAGCTGGTATGTCTACAAATGAATACTTTAAAAATAAGCAAGACCTAATGAACTTGTTCAGTACTTCCACTTGCAAGTGTGTGCAAGCAGATATATACGCAGTTATTTTCTGAAGCATTATTTATAAAATAAACGTATGAAAAATCTTAAGTATCAGTGGAGATGGAATGAGCAATTGGAATTATAAACTTTTATTACTGGAGAATAATTAAAATGATTGAACCATCTCTAAAAAAAATTAAAAAAAATAAAATCATGACATGTATCTTCTCAGACCATAGTGGAATAAAATTAGAAATCAATTATGAACACTCTCATCAAATAGAAACACTTTCATCTTTACATTAAGTCATGGAAAATAACAGTTTACTGTTGAATGATAGTTGGATCAAGGAGGAAGTTAAGATAGAAATAAAAAAGAATCTTTGAACTAAATGATACAGGGGACACAAGTTATCAAAAATCTGTGAGATATAACTAAAAAAGTCCTGACAGGAAAGCTTATAGCTTTAAATGTCTACATCTAAAAGACAGAAAAGGTACAAATCAATAATCTAATGAAGCGTCTCAAGGTACTAGTAAAGAAAGAGCAACCCAGTCCCGAACTCAGGAGAAAAAATAACCAAGATCAGAGCAGAACTAAAGAAAAATGATAACAATAGAATTATTCAGAAAATTAATATAAAAAGTGAGTCCTCTGTAAAGATAAATGAAATTGACAATTCTCTTGCTGGACTAACCCAAAGCAGATATGAAAAGACTCTAATATGCTCAGTTAGAAATGAAAAAGAAGAAATCACAATTGATAATACAGAAAAACAAAATATCATCTCTGAATACCACAAAAAGCTCTATGCTTATAAATTTGAAAATGTGGAGGAAATGGAAAATTCTTTAAAATATGTAACAGCCTTACGCACAAATAGGAAAAAAATAGAAAACCTAAGCAGACCGATACCAAGTATTGAAATTGAAGTAGCAAAAAACCAAAACCAAACAAACAAACAAAAAACCTCCCAACAACAGTAAAAATATCCCAGACCAGATGGTTTCACACCCAAATTTTACCAGGCCTAGAAAGAAGAACTAGTACTAATACTGCAGAAATTTTTTCATGATACCAAGAATGACCCCTACTCAATTCATTCTACAAAGCCAATTTGGTATGCATGCATTAATACTAAAGTCAGAAAAGTCCACAACTAAAAGAGAAAACTATAGACAAATTTCTTTCTGAATGTAGATATAAAAATTCTCAATAAAATCCTTGGGAACAGAAATCAGTGCAAATCAAAAAGTTAATCCGTCATGACCAGGTGGGCTTTATCCCAAAGAAATAAGACTGGTTTAAGCTATGCAAATCTAAAAATGTAATTCACCACATAAAGCATATGATCCACTCAATAGATGCAGAAAAGGATTTGTTAAAATTCAACACCATTTTATGATAATAATGTTTACTAAAAAAGATGCAAATGGGATTAACCTCAAGATTCTAAAAGCCATGTATATGCCAAACCCACAGCAAACATCATACTGAACAAGAAAAAACTTGAAAACATTCCCACTTAGAACTGCAACAATGTTGCCCACTAATATCATTTCTATTCAACATAGAGCTGGAAGTCCGACCTAGAGCAATGGACAAGAGAAGGAAATCAATGGTATTCAATAGGGAAAGAAGAGGTCAAATTATTGCTCTCTGTTGGCAATATGATCTTATATCTGGAAAACCCCAATGATTTTGCCAAAAGAATCCCAGAATCCATAAGTAAATTCTGCAAAGTGTCAGGTTATAAAATCAATGTACACAAATCAGTAAGATTCATATACACCAACAACAGTCAAGCAAAGAGAATATTTGCAATGTAAGACATGAGAAGTAAATCAATTACTATAACTGTGTGTAAAAGTCTAATTGGACATGCTTAGGAAAACAATGAAGTTGAATTCCCCATTTCATCTTCAATATAAAAGTCAATTATAGATAGATTAAAACTCAATGCCAAAAAGTAAACTTTAAACCTTTCAGGAAAAAATGTAGGAGATTATCTTTTTAAACCCTGTGTTTGAATGATTTCTTAAACCAGACAGACATACATTGCATGAGCCAGAGGTAAAATTTAAGTACATTTAACAAAAATAATTTCATAGGCATACAAGATGGTGAAATAGAACCTTCCAGCAATTGTCTTCCACAGAAATGCCAAACTGAGTTACCTACAC
The DNA here is from genome assembly GCA_963573935.1 of Arctocebus calabarensis. Lineage (NCBI taxonomy): Eukaryota > Metazoa > Chordata > Mammalia > Primates > Lorisidae > Arctocebus > Arctocebus calabarensis. The sequence continues at coordinate 28,782 of CAUYON010191846.1, forward strand.
AAGAAAGCACTTTCATGAGATCAAAGTAAATCAAGTGTGGAATCACAGTACCTGGTTCTAACATCATACAAGTAGAGGCAATGAAGAAGGTAGGAAAGACAGTATTGCATAATGTTCACCACTTGTCCCCCATCCTCTGGCAAGGCTATATATAAAGAGAGTCTGTATGCTTGAGGGAGACAGAGCAGAGTGATTTTCTGACTTTATATTGGAACCCAGTGCTGCATTGTCACAGCAGAACACAACACAGGGAAGAATTCTGCCAGTGCCCAATGGAGAGCATTTAGAGCAGCCCATTCCAAAGGGAAATGTTTATATTAATGGTAAAAACCTGAGCTCTGACCAGCTTGACTGGTTGACTAAAGGGGTCTGGGGCATAGAATAAATTTGGGACCCAGTTCGGCCACGAGCGCTACAGTCTTTAGATGAATCCTGGTGCTGTATTGTGCTCAGAACCAATAGACTTGGGGTGAAAATGACTCAATGAGATACCAGCTGTGGCAGCCAAGGGAATACTTGTATTACTCCTGCTCCAATTCTAGTCAGTGCAGCTAGGGTAGAGATTCCTATTTGGGGAAAGGAGAGAATACAGAAGACTTGGTCTGGCAATTTGGGTACCAGCTTACTCTCAGCTACAGTAAAATTAAGCACCAAGTAAATTCCTAAAGCCCCCAATTCAAGGACCTAGCTCCTAGGTAACATTTGTAGACTCATTCTGTGCCAGAATAGAACCTATTTTCCTTACAAAAAGAAGTCAGTGGTAGGATTCGCCACTTTCTAACCAAGCCCTTGGTCCTTGAATAAACATGAGTAGTGGCCAGGCAGTAGTTTCTAGATAACTTGGGCAAGATCCAGTATAGTACTGGCTTCCTATGTGACCCAGTGCAGTGTCAGCTGTGGTGTCCCCTAGACTGCTCATGTCATTCTCTTTCCAACTCCAGGAAGCCAAACAGAGAATCTCTTTCAGTTTGGGGAAAACTGAAGGAAGGAAGAGAAAGACTTCACCTGGTAAATTAGAGAATTCTCCCACACCATATAAAACTACACCAAAGTGGTAACTGTAGGAGGAATCTGTAAGAGTTGCTGCACTCCCACCCCTTTTACATGACACCAGTGACCACAGGCATAGATGCTAACACTCCATTCCCTTTGAAAAGTGAGAAAGTCTTAACACAAAGGATGAGTACAAACAAACTCAGACTCTGAAGATTGGAATAAACACTTCTTCAATTCCCAGACAGTGTCAGACATCCACAAACATCAAGACAATGAAAAACATGACTCCAGCAAACAACCTAAATAAGGCACAGATAACTAACACAGGAATATTGGAGATAGGTGACCTTTTGCAGAGAGAATTTAAAGTAGTTGTTCTTAAGAATTTAAAAAAACTTCAAGATAACATGAAGAAATTCAGAACTTTCATAGACATTTTTAAATATAGTATTGGAAATATAATAAAATAATAAAACAAGTTCTGGAGCTAAAAATTCATTTGATTAACTGAAAAATGCATCAGAGTCTCTCTGCAGCAGAACTGATCTGGCAGAACAAAGAATCAGCTTGAAAACAGGTTATTCATGCTTGGTGCCTGTGGTTCAAGCAGCTAAGGTGCCAACCACATACTGGCAGGTTCGAATCCAGCCTGGGCCCACCAAACAACAATGATGGCTGCAACCAAAAAATGGCCAGATGTTGTGGTGGATGCCTGTAGTCCCAGCTACTTGGGAGGCAGAGGCAGGAGACTCGCTTGAGCCCAGGAATTGGAAGTTGCCGTGAGCTGTGATGCCCCAGCATTCTATCCAGGGTGCCAGCTTGAGGCTCTGTCTCAAAAAAAAGAAAAGAAAAGAAAAAGGTTATTCAAACACAATCAGATGAGGAAACAGAATAGAGTGAAGTATGCCTAGAAGATGTAAAAAATAGTCTTAAAATGGAAAATCGAAGCATTATTGGCCTAAAAGAAGAGTAAAAGGAGAGATGTGGGCAGAAAGTTTATTCAAGGAAATAGTAACAGAAACATTCCAAACAAAGATATTAATGTGTGGTACAACAAACCCATAGAAAACTAAGAAGATTCAATCCAAATAAGACTACTTCTCAGTATTTAATAATCAAATTCTCAAAGTTCAAGAATAAAGCAAGGATCTTAAAAACAATAAGAGAAAAAAAATGATACAAAAGAACTCCAATATTCTAGCAGAAGATTTCTCAGAGTAAACCTTATAGGACCGGAGAGAGTGACATGACATATTCAAACTGCTGAAAGAAACAAACAAAAACAAAAACAAAAATACCTTTTCTTTCCAGAATATTATCATTAGCAAAAGTATTCTTTAAACATGAAGGAGAAATAAAGATTTTCCTAACCAAAAGCTGAGGGACTTTGTCAATGTCTAACCTAACCTACGAAAATTTCTAAAGGGAGCTCTTTAATCACAAAGGAAAGAATATTAATATTAATAAAATATTATCTCAAGGTATAAAATATGGTGGTAATAGTAAGTACATGGACAAATACAGAATACTCTAACATTGTAATTGTGGTCTTTTTGTTTTGAGTAGGAGGACCAAAGATAAATCTATCAAAAATAATAAGCACCAAAATTTCTTAAGATGTAGAGAGTATTAAAAAAAAAAAAAGATGTAGAGAGTATAACACTATGTAAACAGAAATAACTGAAAGTCAAAAAGTGGGGTGTGGAGTTCAAGTGGAGAATTTTGTTTAGTTTTCTTTGCTTATTTGTATACTTTAAAAAAAATCAGAGTTAAGTTGTCATCAGTTTATAAGAATTGGTTTTAAGATGTAACTTGCAAGGCTTATGGTAATCTCAAATAAAAAACCTACAGTAGATAAACAAAAAATGCAAATCAAGAAGACAAAATTCTGAATTTCTTCATGTTATCCTATTAAAGAAAAGCACCTTTATAAAAAGGACAAGAAGAAGAAAGAAATGGGAACAACACAAAACAACCTGGAAACAAATAACAACATGGGAGCAGTAAGTCCTTACTTATCAACAAAGCAATGAATTTAAATGGACTAAACTCTCCAATGTAAATACATATAGTGGCTGAATGAACAAAGAACAGACCACATTCCCCACTCCCAAATTATACGCTGCCTGCAAGAAACTTAATTCACCCAGAAAGTTGCACGTAGTCTAGAAAGGAAGGGATGGAAACAGATATCCCATGACAATCAAAGAACCCCCACCACCCAGCAAGAGTGGCTATACTTCTACCTGATATTATAAAATACATATCGAGACAAAAAAATGTAAAGAACATGCGAAGCAGTTCATTATACAATGAAAAATGATTGTTTCAGCAAAAAGAATTAAGAATTGTAAGTACATGTATATCCAACACTGCAGCACCCAGATATATAAAGCAAATATTATTATAACTAAAGAGAGTGATAAGCCCTTATATAATAAGAGCTAGAGACCTCTAGTACTTTCAGCACTGTATGGATAATCCAGAAAAAAATCAACAAAGACACATCAGCCTTTATCTGCAGTATAGAGAAAATAGATCTAATCGCTATTTACAGAACATTCATCTAGGATCTACAAATACACATTCTTTCCCTCAGCATCTACTTATGTTAGACTATAAAACAAGTCTTAAAAAACTAAAAGAATTGAAATAGAATCACATATTTTTTTCTGACAATGAAGTAAGTCTAGAATTCAATAGTAATAGGAACTCTGAATATTGTGCAAACACATGGAAATTAAACAATGTGCTCCTGAATGACTATTGTGTCAATAAAGAAAATAAAAAGTAAATTAAAACTCTCCCTGGAGGGGCACAATATATAAGAGTATATGGCACACATCCTGGGAGAAGGGCTCAACAACAACTTAGACTTTCTGTAACAAAAACAAACAATGTAACCTAATCATTTGTATGCTCATATTACTCTGAAATAAAAAAAAAAATACTCTTGAAACAGAAACAAATGAAAATGAAAGCATAACATAGCACAAAAACCTATGGGATACAGTGAAACAGTACTAACAGGCAGGTGTAGAGCAATAAATGCCTACACCAAAAAAGTAGAAAAACCTCAAATAAACAACCTAATGATGCATCTTCCAGAACTAGAAAAGCAAGACCAAAATAGAAGAAATGTTAGAATGGAAATAAATGAATTGAAAGCAAAACATAAAACCAACAAAAGATCAATAAAAAAAGTTATTTTTTAAGAAAGATAAACAAAATCAATAAACTTTTTGCCCGGCCATAAAAAAAGATAAGAACCAATAAATAAAATTACCAATGAAAAAGGCAGCATTGTAGCATAGCACAGAAATTCAATGAAACATTAGAGGCTAGCTATTATATGCTAATAAACTGGAAACATAGAAAAATGGATAAATTCCTGGACACATGCAGCCTACTAAGTTGAATCAGGAAAAAAATCTAACATATGAGTTGATCAATAGCAAGTAATGAGATAGAAGCAGTAATAAAATGTCCCCCAGATCAGGAAGAAGACATGGATGTTCATCCTCATCATTGTTATTTAACATGGTAGTGGGAGTGCTAGCTAGGGCAATTGGATAAGACAAAAGAATAAAGGGCATCCACATTGGAAAGAAAAATCTTTAATTACCCTTATTTGCAGATGATATGGTTTTATACTTAGAAAACACTGACGACTTCACCAAAAATCTATTAGGATAAATAAATTCAGTATAGTTGCAGGATACAATATCAACACACAAAAATTAGTAGCATTTTTATATAGTCAACAAAAAATAATTTGACAAAGAAATCAAGGAAGTAACTGTGTTAACAATAGCTATGAATAAAATAAGCTATCTAGGAATAAAGATAACCAAAAAAGTGAAAGATCCCTATAGGGTAAAATATAAAACATTAATGAAATAAATTGAGGAGGACATAAAATAATGCAAAGATAATCCATGTTCATGGATTGGAAGAACATTTTTAAATGCCCATATTACCCAAAGCAATCTATAGATTTAATGCAATTCCTATGAAATACCAATGACATATAAAAAAGAGTCCTAAAGTTTATATGAAATGACAAAAGTCCTGGAATATCTAAAGCCATCCTCAGATCAAAACTGGGGGAATCAAAATCCCTAACTTCAAATTATACAACAGAGCTGTAATAACAAATTATCATGGTACTGGCATAAAAATAGACCCACAGACTGATAGGACAAAATAGAAAAACAATAGATAAATTCAAACATCTACAATGAACTCTTTTTCAACAAAGGTGTCAAGAACATACATTGGGGATGGCATACTCTCTTCAATATATGGTGGTGCTGGGAAAACTGAATATCTATATGAAGAAAAACGAGGTTTGTGATGAATGATTCTACGTTGCTTATGTGGCAGATTATGTTTTCCAAATACTTGCTCTTCCAGAACTTCACCAATATTCTATGAAGAAGCAGGAGTCTGTGATCCCTCCCCTTGTACCTATATAGATCTTGTGACCTTTCCACCTAATAGATTAAAGCTGAAATGTTTCTACCTGATTTTCGAGATCAAGACTCTTGAGATGATCAACTGCCCTTGAAACTTAGCCACCAGTCTGTGAGAAACTTGGCTCTCCCTGCGTTGGCTTCTCTGCCCTGCTGGCGGGCATAACTCCCAGTCATCCTTAGAAGTTACTTCATCTAGGAATCCTTACAAGGATTCTCTAAATTTGACTTTAGTCCTCTCCTTTGGGAATCTTTTCCCATACTTATTGTGAAGTGTTATCATACTGCGTTTAGTTGCCTGTTGCCCTTACTAGACTCAAAACAACTTGAAGATTGGAGCTGTATGTTGATTGCACCTCCTGCAGCCAGCACAGTACTTGGCACACATGAGCCCTTCATAAATACCTGTCAAGGTAATGAGTCATGTAAGTACAGGATGAGTAGACACTGCTCAGGGGAAAAGGCATGTGAAGAAAACTTGACTATTTTAGTTCCTGCTAGCTTGTATTTAGCAAGAAGTGGAACAATGTTACCAAAGACTCTAAGGCAATCTTGGCTACATTAATAGCAGTTTAGCATAAATAACAAAGGAGATGATAGATAACCCTATTTTATGGATTTCTATCATGAATACACCTAGACTATTACTGATTTTCTGATACCAACTATGAACATATTCTTAATTTATATTATCCCTTTTTAAGAGACAAAATTGTATCTTGAAAAGCATATTTTACCTGGAGAAAAAAAAAGCTCAAGGGGACCTAGGCAGTTGTGCTGGGTAACAAGGGGACAGATTGTGCTATTTGATTAGCAGGTGACATTACTGGAATATGTGATATTCTATGAACCCTCTATCAAAAACATTATGCTTATCTAAGTCATGAATATGTGATCTGAAAGATGAACACTCTCCCGTCTTCAGGGAAACCATCAGGTGTAAAAAAATGCTGTGTGTTGTATGTGTTGAGGATGGTACAGAGTGGTGTTTGTGTTCACATTAAACAAGACTTTGAAAATAAACGGCACTGCACAGGCAAGAAATTGGCCTATGATCTAGTGATGTGTTTGATTTCTGAACTAGAGGAGCAGAGACAAGGATGTGTTCCAGTGTCCTTGGGAGCTTTGACAGGATGAATTTTACCAGTTCCTAAACATCAGCCTTGGCAGAGTTCTCCCTGGCTGCCAAGCGTGACTGTTCAGTGCATTAAATCATCATCTATAATCCCTTGTTATGTTCCAAGTAAAATGGCTGCATATTCAAAAGTGATTAGGCTCACTTTGTGAATAGATTTCTATTAAACCAGCCTTTGCTGTAATGTTGGCATTGATACACCTGTCATAAGGAGAGATAACTTCTAGATCTTTCAAACTGGGAGAGAGGGGGAATGGGGGAATGATATTTATCAGGTCCCTGTCTTAGGTCAGGTGCTATATTTGACATTTTTAATCCTCATCACACAACCTCTTGAGATGTTAGCTACTTTCCTCATTTTTCAGATGAGAGAATGAGACTTATGGAGATCAAGTCATTCCCCTGGGATAACACAACTAGGAGGTCTGGAGCTGAAATTTAGTTCTAGTTCTGCCTAACTCCCATAGCCTATGCCCTTCCAACAACCCAACAGCAAGCTGTATTTCTCCTCCAGCTGAAGCTTACTGAGAGCACATCACACTGTGCCTTCAGGAATGTACACGCCACACTGGGTGAGAGAAGATAAGAGGAAAGATATGTGTATGGATAATCTAGATCAGTGAGGCAACTTATGGTGTATAAGAAAAAAGCAGGAGCTCATTAGCTTATTCAAGGAAGTAAATTTTGCTTCCATGATGGGAAGATTTTCTAAAAGAGAAAGTCTTAGGAAGTTGAGGGTGTTTCACAGAGAAATGTGACTGTACAGAACACACCTTAGCAACCCAGAATGGTGTCATCTGGAGCCTCTGACTTTTGCTTTCTCCTCTAGAGAGTTCCCTTTCCCTGATACCCTGTTTTCTGTCAAGGGTTTAGAGGCAACCTGGAGAAACAAGACTTTCATATTGGGAAATGTGTCACTATGTACACATTCTTTTTTTTTTCTTATTGAATCATAGCTGTGTACAATAATTCAATCATGGGGTACAGTGTGCGGGCTTCACATACAATCTGAGATATTTTTATCAATCTGATTGACATAACATTCATGAGATTTTCTCATTTACTATGTGAAAACATTTTTGATCCTTATTTAGAAGTTTTCCCCTGACCCTTCAAATGTGCACCACAAGTGTGATCTCACCCTTTATCCTATCTCCCCCTACCCTCTCCCTCCTCTTCCCTCCCTCTCCCCTTTCCCCGTCTTCTGTGCAATAATTGGGTTG
>CAUYON010191851.1:0-20876 GCA_963573935.1 Arctocebus calabarensis
GGAGGAGATGGGGAAAGACTGGGAGAGAAACGGAGAGAGCTTCTCTCTCCCCACTAGAATTTTCTCCCTCTACCAGGTGCCTTAATGTTTTCTGTATTCTTTTCTGTGAATAAATTCTGTCTTACAAAAAAAAAAAAAAAACAATGGCCTAAGTAACATGAAAATAAAATAAAACAAAGAGCTTTTATTCATATAGTGGTACCAGATATTAGATAACAACTGACTGTAAGACATAATTATTTTCTAGAGAGTTGATAGTAATTATTAATTAAAGGAAAATGATGGCTCGGTAGAAAGACCATGGGCTTAGGGCCAGAAATATGTAAGCTGCAACCCAGAATCTACAGTTCAATTGACTACCATGTTTCTTAACCTGTCTGCTTTACTTTTTCTTCAGATTTTAATTTAAATGGGGTTATGACACTGGTTTGAAGAGCTGTCTGAGTGACTACAAATAATGTGGGGAGGTATTTGTCACAATGAATGGCATACAAACCATGAATGCTATGTCAACCAGTTTGATGAAAATATTTCAGATTGTGTACGAAATACCCCATGTACCCCACGAGTGCATTAATGTACACAAGTATGATTTAATAAAAAAAAAATTTTTTTAAATGGCACACAATAGGAGCTTAATTTGGCAATATTGATATTAAAGGTATATTTACCCACAGATTGAGATTTAGGAAAGAAAAGAGGCAAAGTCCATATGACTGGCTCAAGAAAAATAAGCTACAGTGGCTCATGTCACACAGCGTCTTTGTTACAGTATGTTGGTAACGTAGACTTGGAAAACAAAGCCCTGCTTTTCACGTTAGGTTCCCTAATGGTGTCCATATATGCATCAGAGGAAAACAGAATCGACGCAGCCTTTACCAGAAGACACAGACATCTTTCAAGTCTCTTTGAAAAGGTGAAAAGCCAAAGAGCCTTAGCCTTGCCATACAGGGTGTGAGCACCAGAACCACAATAAGGCCCTGTTTGTTCTATTGAACGTCAGACAGGGGTGGCTCACTGCTAGGGTAAGAAGTGAAAAGGAATAAAGAAAACAAAGCAAACACAGAACAACAACAACAAACCAGTGACAATGTGACCCTACGGTATGGGTTTATACTTTTCATTTTCCAATAATTATAAAAGTGCCTCTTTTATTCTTAAAGAGTCTTGGTTTGTTTAATATAATGTATGGTCATGCCCCACTTCAATATATGACTAAAAAAGTCAAAAAATCAAATAAAAGTGATTCAAGCATTGAAATTCTGGCCTACTAGAGCAAAAAAAAAAAAAAATTGAAATATCAACACTAATATACGCTTTTCAGTGTACAGACAGAACAGCTCTCTCTCTCTCTCCCCCTTATAACAAAATTACAAGCCAATCTCATCACTACAGAAAAAAGAAAAGGACAGATAACGCCATTCTTACCAGGAAGTTCTGCCTAATAGCAGGGTATAATTACATCTCTATTGATTCAGATTTGGTACCTTAATAACTATAATATAACATAAGCCCAACATGGTGCATACAGATTTGGAAACAAAGTAGCAAGATTATTTCATGTCACATCCTAAGACCTAACATTTTTCACTCAGCCTGGGTAAGCAATAACCTTTGGCACTTTTTCCTCAGGTAAGGTAATGAGCCCAGCAGAGGCCAAACAGCAAGAAATCAATACACACATGCTCACCAAGTCCCCATGATACGCTAGAAAACTATACCAGGGCGGACATGAAATCAGTTCTCATGCAACCTCAAAATGTGATTATTAATCAGGATAGCATTCATCAGAGAACAACGAGAAAAGAAAAACGTAGAAAGGTGTTTCAAAAGCTAAATCCAACATCACCTATGTCAAAAGACTGTGTGAGGGAGGCTCTTGGAGAGCTGGGAAAATTCAACTTAAAAGCTCTAATGAATTGTGCCTATTTGATTAGCGACAGAGTGGGAAGGATTATGTTCCTGGGACTGGTCTGTACAATCACAGGAGATGGGTTAATAAAATATAAAATTCAGGCATATAATCCAAGGAAATCTTAGACAGTAGCAAGAGCAGCTCTCCAGAATCACTTATGTCTTCTGCTTTTGGTTTTTCCACCGTCGATTGAACAGACTTAAAGGCAAACACACCTATTTCCATGTGACGGTCACAGGCGTGTACAGCTTTGGGATCAGAACAGGGATCCAAAGCTAACTTTCAACCCCATTATTCTGATGTTAAATTAGATCTTAAAATGGAGTTCAGCCACATCTCTATATTAAAATTTTATTATTTATAGCTCAACATTTCATTTCCAACCCTTACTCTCTTTTGTTCTCAGGAAGAAGGGAAAAAGGAAAAAGAAAAATAACCAGCAGCATAACTGATATTCAATCCACTCATTTTTTAACCAGAAATTTCTCTGCTGGAATTTTTACTGGCATTTAGGGGAAAATATGAAAGGTGCCTTAAGAATAAGGAAGGAGAAATCACATTTGGAGCCAGATTTAAAGAGCTGCGTTTTTGAAGAATAAAAGTTCAGTGTGAATGTTTTTGCTGTTCTGACTGAAGTACTGACAACTTTTCAAGATGCAAAAGTAGTTTCCCCTAGTTTATTGGCATAATTATGAAGATTAATACTGTTAGTTCATTCTCAGAGAAGTGTTACCACAAAGGAGATTTAGGGGCAGAGAATACAGGAGGAAGGCAGGACACGCAGGTTGAACTCTAGAGGGTGACATTGGTTTCAGCCCTTGAGGCACTGTCCCGCCCAGGGCTCACATCCTGTTGACATCATTTAAGAACTATCCAGAAAACTCTGCCTTCTGTTTTACCATGTGACTTCTCTGAATCTTGTACAATCCATTCTATGCATTTTCCTTCATTACTTTTAGAACTGTTTATCTCAACTTCCTTACATTAATTTTGTTATCTCTATGTCACCATTTTTCACACCACTAATTGTGTCTGTGTGTGCACTTGCTGGTGTCCAAGTGCATGGAAGAAAGAGCAGAGCCGAAGCTGATATGCCCAGACACGCTTATCTGAAAAACCAGTACATTTACAGATTGAACATGGTGAATTTAAAATCTACCATCTCTGAAACTGTCTCCCTATTTAGAGCTCAACAGAAATGTTTCAAAATTACTATAATTTTATTGTTAACATAGTGGAGCCCGTGTAAAATTAACCCCTTATTTCATGAAATCCAATGGAAATGTTTTTAATTACTGGGTTTATTTGTCATTAAGCCCTTAACTGACCTGTTTCTATGCACTTCATAGGGGAAGGGGTCACATCTATGGATTTATCAAAAGGCCAATAGGATGGATTCCAAACTATTTGTGTCAGGAAAGTAAAATCTAAAGGTGACATAGCACCTAATGTCACAGAAATATCGCCATATAGTCAATCAGCATGACCTCTCTGCGCCACTGGAGTGAGAACAGATACCAGAAACGCCCTCCCCATCTGCATAATTGTCTTATATTATACATCACTTCTACTATGTGTTTGTGTGAAAGAATGTTTATAAATGACATGAAGAAAAACACAATCGACTTTAATAAACTCATTCCTGGCTTGCAGTAATCTTTTTCCTCTTTATTTGTTAAATATTTAGGAATATCAAAATATGTTTGTATCCCCAGTACACAAGTCTTCAGTTTTGGAAACACCATAAGTGACATCACTCTCACCCTAACAGCAGGTGCTGGCTGTGGCTGTGTATCCATGACTGTCTGAAAGCCTCTCTTGGAAAATGGATGCAGACACTTAACACAAACAAGATAACACTGTTAGAAAGCTGAGTGCTGCCTTTGGGCTCCTTGCCACAGGCTGTCAAAGGACAAAAATGTATATGTGGACTTCTTTTTATTTTTTTTTTTCTTTCCAGAAAGGCTTCATAAGAAAGCCTAATGATAGAATAATATTCATCATTAAGAAAGAAGGGACACAAAGAAACAGTTTTGATTCGATTAAATTAACCTTCTTTTTTTTTTTCCCTTTGCCATAATATTATTTTTAAGTCTGATGAAAAGATCTAATTCAACTCAAAGAAGAAATACGGTATAATAATTATATATAGAGAGGAAAACAACAAACACAGTGACAAATTAAAGAGTGCCTGAGTGCTGCTTACTCTGTGCTGCTCTTCCCGGCTGATTGATTGCATGTGTGCATGTACAGATGAATGTTTGTACGTGATCATTCACTCCTTCTCTTGCTTACTTATTCATTCATGGACTCATAATTCGGCCATAGACATTACTGACTTTCAGGCCAAAACAAGAAACTTGGGGCCACCCAGTTCATCGTACCCACTCACACTTCCTTAGGAACCGACTCGGCACATATATTTTGGACTGGAGGACTGTGCAGTGAGGGACTGAGTACAGGGACACGGCCAGGGTCTCTTGGCCAGATCTCTCTGGCTTCAGCTCATTGCAGGCTCTGTTATGCCCAGCCTCAGCCCTTTCATAGCCTCACTTTGTCGGTTTCTGAAATAAGAAAAGCAATTTGGAGGCATGCAAATTTGTGACCCAACAATGTGATAGTGTGTTTACAGATCAGTTTCTGTCTATCACAAGTGACAGGGCATGCATTTCTTAGAAAAAGCAAATATTGAAATGAATGGTTTCAAGTCCATTCAGCAAGATTGCTGTCCTAAATTCTTCAAAAGATACATGAACTTCAGAGTACACAAGTTTTATAGACCAGTTATCTAACATGTGTTGTGCCCTGACTGTCTATGCTTCTATGCCATTGTGGAGGCCAGGCTTTAGTATTAGGGTATGGGGGCGGGGGGAGAAAGCACAGAGAACTCATCTAACAGCTTTATAGTCTGGGCCATCCCCCACTTCCTCCCTTCCTCCCTTTCTTCCGTTCTTTCTTTCTTCCTCCCTCTCTTCCTCTCTCCCTCCTTCTCTCTCTCTCTCTCTTTCTTCCCTTCCTTCTTTCTCTCTCTTTCTCTTTCTTTCTCTCACTTTGTCACCCTCAGTAGAGTGCTATTGCATCACAGCTCACAGCAACCTCCAACTCTTGGGCTCAAGCGATTCTCTTGCCTCAGCCTCCCAAGTAGCTGAGACTATAGGCACTTACCACAATGCCTGGCTCTTTTATTTTATTTTTTTAAAGAGATGGGGTCTTGCTCTTGCACTTGCTCAGGCTGATCTTGAACTCCTGAGCTCAAGCAATCCATCTGCCTCAGCCTCCCAGAGTGCTAGGATTACAGGCATGAGCCACTGTGCCAAGACTGGGCCTAACATTAAAAAATATTTACCTATGGAAAAAAAATCATAATTCTCTATCATTTTATCTTTACTTGGCATCTTTTCTGTGAAGAAGTTAGAAAAACAGATTTGTAAGTTTCTAGTGTATACATACTAGAATATGCTTTATCCTTCCCCTCCCTTGCTTCTATTTACTCAACCAGTCAACATTTCTATGTGGAGTTCCTATTAAGAATACTATTTGGGGTGGCGCCTGTGGCTCAGCGAGTAGGGCGCCGACCCCATATACTGAGGGCTGCGGGTTCAAACCCGGCCCCGGCCGAACTGCATCAAAAATTAGCTGGGCGCTGTGGCGGGCGCCTGTAGTCCCAGCTACTTGGGAGGCTGAGGCAAGAGAATCGCTTGAGCCCAAGAACTATAGGTTGCTGTGAGCTGTGACTGCACAGCACTCCACCGAGTGTGAGAGAGTGAGACTCTGTCTCCACAAAAAAAAAAAAAACTTCAAAGCACCTGTTTTTCTCTGACCGTGGGGCAGAAGGAAGAAAGGTAAAAGGTTCATTGAGCTGCTTCCTTGACTTAGCAATTATGAATTGGGCTGTAATAAACATTCTGGTAAAAATATCTTTGTTACAATGTGATTTTTGGTCTTCTGGATATATACCTAGTAGAGGAATTGTAGGATGGAATGACAGGTCTATTTTTGGATCTCTAAGTGTTCTCCAAACATCATTCCAAAAGGAACATATTAGTTTGCATTTCCACCAGCAGTGTACAAGTGTTCCCTTTTCTCCACATCCACGCCAACATCTCTGGTTTGGGGATTTTGTGATATGGGCTAATCTTACTGCAGTTAGATGGAGCTGGAACATAGTCTTCTTAGCAAAGTATCTAAGGAATGGAAGTATCCAATATGTTCAGCTCTACTGTAGCTATAACCCAATTATACCCCAAGAAGAAGGGGAAAGGGAGAATAGGTGAAGGGAGGTTAATGGTGGGACCACACCTATGGTGCATCTTACAAGGGTACATGGGAAATTTACTAGGAGTAGAATATAAATGTCTTAACACAATAAGAAAATGCCGTGAAGGCTTTGTTAACCAGTTTGATGAAAATATTTCAAATTGTATATAAAACCAGCACATTGTACCCCATGATTGCATTAATGTACACAGCTATGATTTAATAAAAAAAAGTTCATTGAGGGCAACCTCAATGGTAAATAAAAAACCACCATTTTTTTCTCCAAACAAGGTAACTTTTTAGAAGAAAAATTACTTACCCAGTTTTCTTCATCCTGTGTTTGTCTCAATGGATTTCATATACTGCTGTAATGATGTTTGTCCAGTTTTGTTTTTTTTTTTTTTTTTGAGACAGAGCCTAAAGCTGTCACCCTGGGTAGAGTGCTGTGGCATCACAGCTCACAGCAACCTCCAATTCCTGGGCTCAAGCGAGTCTCCTGCCTCTGCCTCCCAAGTAGCTGGGATTACAGGCACCTGCCACAATGCCCAGCCATTTTTTGGTTGAAGCCGTCATTGTTGTTTGGCAGGCCCGGGCTGGATTCGAACCCGCCAGCTCAGGTGTATGTGGCTGGCGCCTTAGCCCGTTGAGCCACAGGCGCCGAGCCTGTTGGTCCAGTTTTTAAAGGATCCTAAGGTGGTAATTTAGACAGATGGTTTATATATCAAGTCATTTAATCTGAGTTTTCCTAAAGATGAACAAGCTATGTCTTGTTCTTGGATTTAAAGCAAAATACAAAGACAGTAATTTAAAAATTAAAAAAAAAACACTGTATCCAGAGCAAATTTGAAAGCTCATCTTTGCAAAAGATAGTATTTGTGTCCCTGAGGACCAACCAGCAAAGTTTTCAGGGACTTGTGCAGTTTGAGAAATCCCACTGGTATGCCCCTGAGTCAGGAAGTTAGCATTAGCTGTTCCTGAGAATTTCACTCTCCATAGAGTGAGCTGTCAGCATCTGGCCACCACCTTCTCAGCTTACTCACTCTACCCATATCCCTCGTACAAAATACCAGGGAAAGCAGAGACCTTACTGTGATCTCATTGAGTCTTCTCTGTCCCAAGGTATGCCATCTCCCTTCGCTTACGTGCCAAGTCAATTGGAAGCAGTTCAGACGCATTTCTGAAATCCGCCAACATGCCAAAAAGTAATAAAAATATTTAGTTTCCTTTCTAAGTGAGTCTCAAGGTTCTGTGTTACAGTAGGCTCTTTAGAACAGAAAGTGAGTTTCAAAGATAGGGAGAGAGCATTTTAGGAACTTGTCAGAGTATACAAATGATGAAATTTACATTGAAGAAAAAAATGTTTAATAATATAAAAGCTATAAACTAAGCTATCAGAAAAGTACTAGTAGATGGCATGAATGTGCAAAAAATTCCATTGTTATCTGCCAAGCTGACCTGTCTTGGAAAAGTGCAACCTTGGGACAGTCTGTTCCTATTGCTGTTTGTTAGTCCCTAACCATAAAGAACAGATGCTGCCATGAAGGACTGTTTCACCCTAATGGCAGGAGTCATGGGAGTCAAATAAAACACGGAAAAAATGTTAAAAACTATCAATTGCTGTACAAATGTATCCCACTTTGTGATAAAATTTTTTTCTGCCATATTCTAGTATCCAAAGCTTTAGCTTATACAACTTCAAAACATATTTGTTATCAAAAACTATTTTTTAATATTGGCTTTCATTTTGGTAATGGTAACCTGAGGTCACAAAGGATTGAGTGTCAGAGTATGACTTTAAAGTTAGCCTCTTGGAGCCTCTTTTCCTCAGCTTTAAAGTAGGGAAAATCTCCAGACTAGAAAAAATGAAGAATGTAAGCCCTTTGGCATCCTAAAAATGGAATATATTCCTATAACATGAATGAGGGTCAACAAGTTACTTTAACTGGTAGCTAGATTTCAGCTGCACAAAGTATTTGTGCATTCATTTATCCAGTCAGGGGTATTTGGGTGCCTATTACCTGTGCCAGGCAGTAGGCTGATAGCAACACCTGAGGCCTGTGTCCCAGCAGCCACATGAAGGGTGTTTGCAAACCTCCAATAAAAATATTGAATGCCTCCCTGCTGCAGAAAATGAAAGGTAAGGCTGAATACAATTGTGAAGCAGAATAAAAGTTCTTGCTTCTCGCCATTGATTGATTTCTAAATTAGAAAAAGGAATTATTTCAGATTAAATGAAAGTACATCCATGTGCAATAGATTCTAAAATTGGATTAATCATTTGTTCTAAAACAAGGTTCATTTCTCTCCCTTCCAGAAGCAAATATAAATCATTGATTTCAGGACATATGCAGGAGGAACCCGGACTGACCTCTGACAGCCAGACCAAGTAGAGGACTTCGTAGCAGTGAGAGACAAGGAATCTAGACCCAAAGCTGCCTTTGCACAAGGAACTTTCCAGGTAAAGCGTTAAGCTGTGTGGCAAAGAGGAAGAAAGGGGAAATTGAAAGAATAGTACATTTATTAGATTTTATCTGATTGGTTTCAAACTCATGCCTCTGAGTACTGGACAGGATGGAAGCGAGCCCTCGGTGCAACAGCCAGACACAGTGATTACTGAGTGAGCGGGGTTGAGAATGCATCACATAAAGACGGTCTAAGAAATTGCAAATTGGCCCAAACACAGGTGATTCTCTGGGCCTCAAGGGCTCCAGTTTACATCCCCCATCCAGTCTAACCTGTCCTTTCAAATATTTGGAAACTAAGGCCAAGAGGGGTGAAGTGACTAGGTCGAGCGTTTGTAAAGAGCAGAGAGGAGTGTCTTACAGCCCAGTTAACATGTTCCAGACAATTTTATGAGGCACACTGGTGAAGAGCATGAACTCTGTGCCTGAAACTCAGCTGAACACTTGATAACGATGCCTTTGGGCAAGTTTCTTAACTTTTCTGTACTTCGGTCCTTCTTCTCTAAACCGGGTCTGTTATAGGATTATCACAAGGGTAAGATGAGTTAACAGCTATAAAGTACGTAGACCAGTGAATGGCCCACAAATATTATCATTCCCGTTTACAGGTGAGGAAGCACGTTTAGAGGGCAAAATCACACAACTTTACTTAGAGATCAAGCCTGTGTGTGCACACACACATAGGTGGTACAGAACTCTTTTTATTTTTTTACTTAATTATTTAATTAATTAATTTATTTTTGAGGCAGAATTTCACTTTGTCGCCCTCAGTAGAATGCCATGTCGTCATAGCTCACAGCACTTTCAAACTCTTGGGCTCAAGAGATTCTCTTGCTTCAGCCTCCCCAGTAACTGGGACTACAGGAGCTGGCCACAGTGCCCTGCTGTTTTAGAGATAGGGTTTTGCTCTGGCTCAGGCTGGTCTCGAACCTGTGAGCTCAGGCAATACACCTGCCTCGGCCTCCCAGAGTGCTGGGATTATAGGTGTGAGCCCCTGCACCCAGCCTCAGGCTTCCCTTTCAGATGCCTGGTGTCACAGCTTGACCACCTAAGCCCTATATCTGCAGTGACAAGACTTGGGAAGGGAAATAAAAGGCAGGACAGGAGCAGAAACCAGAGCATGGTGCTAATTGGCTTTTTCTACTTTTTTATAAGAGGATAGCAAGCGTGAGGATAAATCAAATTTACATAATACAGGCATATTTCTCAAACTTTCACATGCTGGCTTCACTCCCGGCATTTCCCATTCAATGGGTCCAGGGTGGGGCCTGAGATGCTGTCAGTGCTGGTCCAGGTATCATGCTTTGAGAACCATCAACACACATTTTTATCTAATCCTCAAAATAATTGTGTGGGTTTGGCATCCTCTCTGATTTATAGTAGAGAAAACCAAGGTCGGAGAATATGGCTGACTCATCCCAATATCAGACTGTTTGTAAGGAGTGGAATTGGTCTTGAGTCAAGTTGGTCTGATGCCGAAGCCCATGCTTTTCCTACCTCAACATGTGGCATGAAGCATGAGCATTTCTTCTCATAGGATGAAAAGGGTGATTGGGATCTCTGTCATGGGCAGGTGTATGCAAGGGAGAAAATGTCAGCAAAACTTCCCTAGGGAAGTGATGGCCTTCCTACCAGTTTCTAATATATCTCCCTCCCAGTTCAACAACCACCTTACCTTCTCTACACACATAGCTACGAAGTGCGACCCTGTAGCAGTCCTAACACTGCCTTCATCTGCTTCCTGCTCCCTACAAGACCCCATCTGCCTCCATAGGCTCCTTCCCAAAAAGCTTCAGTCACACAAAGTCCTCACCCATCCCTGAGAGTGACATGCTCTCTCCAGCTTACCTGACTGCATTCAGTTTTTCATCTGGCTGGGCTGCCTACCCCCTTCTTTGCCTACTTGTCCTGAAGTCTTAGCTCCTCCAAACACCCACCCCCCATCCCCACTAGTGTGGGTCATGTGTACCTCCTGTCCCTTCCCGAGAATACCCTGTCTTATCTCTTTCATCACACTTGCATACACTGGTGTATAATTATTACTGGTGTCTTTCTCCTTCTAGGTGAAATTTCTAGTCTCCACAAACTTTTATCTCTAAGTCCTCAAGAGCTAATACAAAATCTGGTACAGAATGGAGCAGTGGTTACAAAACTCATCTGCACATTAGAATCACCTAGGGATCTTCTATTCCAAAGCTCAGGCCACTCCAGACCAATTAAGTCATAATCTTTAAAGGGGAGACAGGGCATCTTTAAATTTCCCCAGGTGATTCCAATGTGCAGACAAGCTTGGGAAGCACTGAAGTAGAGTTTCAGTATATGCAGGATGAGTTTTATGGATGGTTGGTTGAGTGGACAGTTAGAGATAAATGGATAGATGGATGATCAAGATGAAGGTTGAAATGGAGAGAGAAGGAAAAATGTATTCAATAAGAACTAATGGCATAAGAAAAAGCCCAGAGATAATGGGATTGAGTCACAGGAACTGTGGAAGATGAAACTAAGAAGATAGTACAGGGAAAGATGTGAACTGCCATACTCAGGAATTTGAGTTTTATGCTGTTTGGAGATGGAAGCTATTGAACGATTATAAGTACTGGAGTAAACGATAAATTATATTTTTTAGAAAGCCAGTTGGCAACAGCAAGAAGGGAAGGGCTGCAGGCAAGAAAACAGTGATTTTTCTGGACCACCCTCCTGCTAGAGACTGACCCCTGGGAGGCTGGTCCCCTTTCAGGAGCAGCTGCACAATAAGGCTTGACTGGGAAGGACTGGAGACCACTGGGGTTCAGGTGGAGGCTCCTCTTCACCAGCTACCAGCAAAACGAGGACTCAAATCCAGGTCTTTCTGCCTCCAAGGTATAGACCTCTTTATACTAACTTCAAATTATCAGGTCTTCCAGATGGTTTCTCACTCTGTATCATCATGGGAAAAGTAAGACTTTATTGACAAATTGAAACACAAGGGCAAACAGGCATTAATTCAAATGGCTGCTAATAATCAAAGCTAACCCTGCCAATACAACAATTCCATCTGGGAACCAAACTGCAAAGAGAACCACAGTGGTGAAGCCACTAGCCATGCTTTCCACTTTTGTCTTCTACTGAGCCATTTATTTGTTCTCTGATACTCTAGCAGTTATCTCTTGGGTTTCCCTGTGTTATCCAGGAGGCTACCCACTTTGTGCCTCTCTCATTTTACCTAAAATTATGTTTTCTTCTGGCCAGATACATGCTGGGGCACCTTTTCTTGTCTCCATTCCCCTGACCAGTGGCCTAGATGGAGAAGGGAACTAGAGGGGCTTGTGAACTGGAATCAGTAGAGACCTCAAACCATCCACTGGATCTCTGGCTTCCCAGCCTGGTAGGTGCCCTTGTCACACATGGAGAAGGTCTCAAGCATGCACTGGGGGGGGTCTTACCAGACCCCATGCACCAGCTCTGTTTTTAATTCTGTCCTTTCTTTTCCCCTCTTTCCTCATCTCACAACTTTTCTTTTTCTCTTGTCCTTTTTTTCCTGTTCTTTTTCTCCTCTTTTTCCTTTTCCTGCAAGCATCCTTTTATGCCTATGACCACTTCTCTCGAATTTGTCTACCTGTCACCTATCTGTCCCAGGGCTATTGCCTGTAAACTTTGCTCCCACCTGGAGGGCCTGGCCAAGGAGGGGACAGGTCCTGAGCTTCCCAAGCTGCACACCTGTGGAACCACCAGAAAGGAGGACCCTTCTGATACGCACAAAGGCACTGTATGGGCTGTGTCTCTCTCCTCTGTTCTGTAGCAATGTGGTGGGGTGGACAGAGCATGGGCTTTGGAGTCAGACTCTGGCTCTGCCATTTACTGTTTCTGTAACCTTAACCATGGTGTTTGCCCTCTCCATGCTTTAGTTTCCTCCTCTGCACACACCTCCTTGGTTAGCTCTGATGCCTGGGGGCAGGGGCAGTAGGCAGTGTGAACACAGAGCACAGCCGTAAGAGTTTAAGTGCTGACTCAACCTCTTACTGGCTGTGTGACCTCAGTACCCAGCCTTTCTAAACCCCTAATTTTCTACTCTCTTCAATGAGGAGGTAGTTAGACCAAGCTTGTAAGGTTGTTGTGAAGAAAAAGGAAGTAACTCAGACAAATAACTTTGCATCTGGACAGTAAATATGCATGATTGCTGATTGTAATTATGATTGCTGTTATTATTTGCGTGCCACTTGGCGTCTGGTAGGTGCTTGCTGTACAGCCTCCAAGGTGGCTGGAGCCCTGGCCAGCATCCGAGGGCAACCCAGAGCCTGAACTGGCCAGCCACACTTTCTGAGTCCATTGGAGTTTTTATAACAAAATACTATAAACTGGTGACTTATAAACAACAAACATTTGTTTCTCACATTTCTGGAGGCTGGGAAATACAAGGTCAACGCACAGGCAGATTTGGTATACGGTGAGGGCCTCCTTCCTTTCAGATAGCACCTTCTTGCTGTGTCTTCACATGATAGAAGGGAAGAAATCTGGTCTTTTCAGCCATTTGTAAGGGCACTAATCCCATTCATGAGGGCTCCACTTACAGCGTAAGTGAAGTCACCTCTCGAAGACCCCACCTCCTAACACCCATCACATTGGGGATTATGTTTCAACAAAGGAATTTTGGGAGGACAAAAACATTTAAACCACAGCATATACCGAACTCCTAACCCATATAAACTGTGCATAATAATAAATTCTCTTTTTTTGAGACAGAGTCTCACTAGGTTGCCCTTGGTAGAGTGCCGTAGCACCACAGTTCATAAGCAACCTCCATCTCTTGGGCTCAAGTGATTCTCCTGCCTCAGCCTCCCAAGTAGCTGGGACTACAGGTGCCTCTCACAATGTCCGGCTATTTTTTTGTTGCAGTTGTTGTTGTTTAGCTGGCCTGGGTCGGGTTCGAACTTGCTAGCCTCAGTGTATGTGGCTGGTTCTGTAACCACTGTGCTACGAAGGCCAAGCCAATAAATTCCTATTGTTGTTTTAAACCAACCAATAGTTAATGAATACACTGCTTTTTAAAAAACTGTCCCTTCTCTCCTCCA
Organism: Arctocebus calabarensis; assembly: GCA_963573935.1. Classification (NCBI taxonomy): domain Eukaryota; kingdom Metazoa; phylum Chordata; class Mammalia; order Primates; family Lorisidae; genus Arctocebus; species Arctocebus calabarensis. The sequence continues at coordinate 13,683 of CAUYON010191851.1, forward strand.
AGTGAGAAAAAACAGATTAGAGTTTCTTTTGCAAATCAATGCAGTCTAGCATATGATCAGCAGGGGGAGCCATTGGACTGCCAGCCTGTGCAAGCGTTTTCCTTAGGAAAACAGTGGGAAATGCCAGACCAGACAGGCCAGCCTCCTCAGATCCCTGCTCCATGGGCCAGCTGATGGTGTCCCTGGGGGAACACCCAGCCCCAAGAACCAGCAGCCCAGAGAATGGCTCCAAGTCCCGCTTCATGGGCTTTGAAGCAAGTTTCTGGGCAGGCTCGATCACAACTCCCCTTGGCCAGAGGAGTGCCTATTCTTGGGCTTGAGCACCCCAAGCAGGGGGCAGGGTGCTGTGGCCATGTGGCACTGTCTGGGGAAGGGCTTCTATATCTCTTCCCAGTGACTCATCTGCCCTGGAAAAGAAAAGGGCTGGGCCCCTAGCAGCCCTCCCTGTCAGTAACCAGGTTGCCTCGTGGCCAGAATGTGAGGGTGTCTTGCCACAGTGGGCAGTGGGCACCCTCCAACTCCTGACTGAGGCTGTGGGACCCCTCTTCAGACTCTGACATCATCCTCCCACACACACTTGTAGATCCAGGCCCCACCTCCAGGGGCAACGGTCTCTCAGTTGGGTCTGCCCCAACCTTATAAGCGCTGCACAGCCAGGGAGCACACCTAAGGACCCAGTGCCCAGCCTGAGGAAGGCCACAGTGAACTGGAGACAGGCCTGGGGAGAGTGCAGGGCCCTAGTTTCTTCCAGGAGGTAGAGAGGTGAGCAGGACCACTGAGTACCCTCCCTCCTTGCCTTGTGTTCTCCTCTCCTCAGCGCCTCAGACCTAGGGTATCAAAGGTCTTCTAGGGCTTTCTGCTCCATCTTCCTGGCCCAAGAAAGGCAGTACCTGGTGGGGAGAGAGGGAAGAGTTGGCTGCATACTGGGTGTCCCCCACCCCCGCTCCTTCTTGGTGTCGGAGGGCTGGAGTTAGGAGGTCATTAGCAGAGGTGAGAGAGTAAAGCCCCTGCCCACAGAACCAGACAGGAGGCAGGACCACCCTGCGGGGCATTTGTGGGGATGCAGAGGAGGCATGCTTTTTCTCTTGATGTGTTGTGTTTAAGCATTTACACAGATACACATTATAATACATACATATAAATAACATTATAAATTACTTTTTATTTTTCTGTATATTGCAGGGCCTTTTGTAATTCTTCAAAATTATGCACATAGATAGATTTTAATAATTGTAGCTTTCAGCATTGAAAGAGACACCATTTTATTATAGGGTCTGATTGCATGAACTGCAGCCCTGGAGGGATTGGTTCCTGCCCCACCTCACCCCTTGGCAATGCAACTCTACAATGGGAACTTTCTTCTTAGGCCACAAAATGATATCGTGGTTGTCCTTATGTAGCTCCAATTGGAAAAGGTATGGATGGTACTTTAACCTTCACTCATCTACCCATCCTAGACCTGCCCTGGTACCAGCCCTGTGGTAAGGCCACTGTGATAACAATTTCTTATAATGTGTTTGCTCTGCCTACTTCTTTAATCTCTGGTTCTAAGGGCAATCCTTCAAAGCAGGTGCCTTCACTCCCCAGGTGAAATAACTACAGTTCAGAGAGGTTACGTGACTTGCCTCAGTTAGCCCAGCTGGCCATGAAAGAGATCATTGCCACATGTACCTGGTGCTTCCAAGAACAAGCCTGTCCCCATTGAGAGCAAGCCTAATCCCATAGTTACTGTCGCAGATAACCCAAAGTTGATCTTTCCCATATCTTGTGCTGAGACATTTCATCTTGCCCCTGATCCCAGTTCTAGTAGTGAGGCAAAGTCCCTTGTCGGGGAAGATTGTGACCAGCTCTCCTTGTTATTGTAGAAGAGCATATGTTTTAGTATTTGGTGTGAGTTCCTTTTGTTTTCACAATTTTCCTGTCACATAGCAGGTGATCAATACATATTTTTATAAATGAATGTTTCTAGATGGTATGATAAAACCAGGTAAGAGAATGCTGGATATCCATTCAACAAGTGCTGCTGGGAGCATGGTGACATGTAAGGTGAGGTTGAAGGGTGTGGAAGGCTCGGTCAATGGGTTTATAAACAATGCCTGTCTTCATTTCCCATTTTCCAGGGGCACAGAATGAAGTGGAGATTTGGGCCTGCCAGCTGGAGGAGGTGTCTGGGAACAATTCTAAGCCATTATTCTGGCAGAAAAGCATAACCATGTGCAAGGCAGAACATGTTCTACAACCACTGAGAATTTGGGGTGCTCCCTTTTGTTCCAGGGAAGATAGTGGGGAACTACAAGAGTCAAAGTGGTAAGCTTTGGGGACAGAAGCTGGACACTTGCACATTTTTAGAAAAAAATAATAATATCTAGAATATCTTTGCAAGATGGACAAACACCTCCATCCAAGGAAAACACACTTCTCCGATCCCTAGTCTAGCCAGAGACATCCTACCTGAACAAAGAAAATCAGCAGAGGCTCCGTTCACTCATGATGAAGAGGATCCCCAAATAAACATGTTTGGAAAACCACCACAGCTCTCCTCTACACGAAAAGTCTCTGGTCAGAAATGTCTTTGCCTCCTTACAAAGAAACAAGCTACCCCTACCCCGGCAGATTAGAATAGTTTCACCTGCTTCTCAGCAGTCACAAAATTGATTTTCTGTTCCCTCCTGACTCCCTCTGGACAGTGGAACTCAGTTATCAAGCCTCACTTCCTGTTCTCCTGGTAACCCTATTTTGTGAAATTTGAATTAGGAGTTTAATTCAATGTAGTACCAAGCCCAATGAGATTAGTTTTACAGTTTCAAGAACCTTTGCTAGGAAACAGAATCCCACGTTCTTTATTTCTCTTCAAAAACTGAAATACAACTAAAAAGGAGGGGCTATGGAGGGAAACATCTGCCTGAAGGCCTGAGAGCCTGAGGGCCAATACCCCCTCCTGGGATCTGTGCCCTCCTCTGCTGTGAACATGTTCAGGCCTACATAGCTAAGAATGTATTTTGTGAATCTTGACCTGTACCTGTCTTTAAAAAATAAACTCTTAGATCTCGTTTTCATGCAGTATAAAAGTAAGGGGGCTCACTTAGTCAAAACACAGGTATCTGACACTCATCAGGCACCTCCCACAAGGGACACAGTTTCGATAAGGCATTTAATGTCAGCTTCACCCCTTGCTGTCTTTGAAGGCATATAAGACCTTGCGTTGTACAGGGACCCAGGCTCAGAAGGGCCCTATGTTTGTTTTTGTGCTATAATGTTATCTTGAAATTCTTTTTTTTCTTCTTCTTTTTAGAGTCAGAGTCTCACTTTGTCGCCCTTGTTAGAGTGCCATAGCATCACTGCCCACAGCAACCTCCAGCTCATGAGCTTAGGTGATTCTCTTGCCTCAGCCTCCCCAGTAGCTGGGACTATAGGCACCTGCCACATCGCCCAGTGGAGTCGTTGCAGTTTGGCCGGGGCCAGGTCTGAACCCGCCACCCTCAGTATATGCGGCTGGGGCCCTAGTCACAGATGCCGCCCTGTCTTGAAATTCTTAAAGCTTTTTGAGTAAGGGACCCTGAAGTTTAATTTGCACTACAGCCTACAAATTATATCACCAGTTCTACCCGTGCCATGACCCCTCCCCTCTTTTAGTAGCTATTGTTGATCTCATTTTTAAAATTGGAAACTGATGATCAAAGGGGATTTAACAGGTTGAAAAGGGCAGTTCTGGCCTTTGAAGCCAGGACCCTGCTCCGAACTTCAGATCCATGCTCTATTGGCTGAAGGATACTGCCCTCCTGACGTAGCCCACCTTTCTGGTGAGTGTACTATTTCTGGACACTCTGGGTTAAATCTCATTAGCAAGTGGCTTTTTCCTTAATCATCAACATTATTACTTTAGCTCTCTAAACAGCTCTGCGTGTGCAGTATTTATTTTCTGACAAAATGTTTTTCAGCAAAAAGTAACAGATCTTGTCTTTGAAACCTAGGCAATCTTTTTATCCTCATACACTTTTAAAATGTCATTAGAGATGTCGACATGAAGAACATCTGCTGTATAACAAAATTATAATTCTTTCTAAGATGTAGTGATTTAATAATTAAAGCAATATCCATGAAATATAAATATAAGGTATTCATAAATAAATTAAATTGGATTGTGCTATTATGAGCCAATTATCATGTAAGATATCTCTGATGGCTGAAATAATAAGAGAACAGAATATTAATTTTAACATTCTATATGGACCATGAGCATAAATTGCTACAATGGTCTAATCGGTTATGGAATTTTATTGAGGTCTGAGACGGCCATTAAAATATTCATTGAGTGCTAGAAATGAGTTGTCTTTATTGATTTTAGTTATAATTCTATTATATGTTTACAAGATGGAAGAAGGTGGGGTGCCACAGAACTGAGAAGTCTATTGTACTGATGAAATAATAATAGTAATTAAGATGGTAGCACCATGATTAAGAAGTTCAGATAAACCTAGATTTGAATCACCATTTTCCAATTGTGTGACCTTGAGCAATTTACTTAACTTCTCCAATATCCTCATCTAGAAGGAAAAGTTATGACAAGAAATAAATTAGATGAGGCATAAAGCATGTAGCAAAGAGAATTGCACTTAGCAAGCATAAAATAAATGTTAGTTCTTGTGATTTCTGCTGCCCCGATGGGGGAACTTGAAGGACTTGGGAAGACAGTGCTTTTCTAGCTCTGGTGTTCTGCATCAGCTTTCACCTTAAGGGCTGTAACGTTTTCTTCTGGACCAACTTGAGAAGTTATTGGGAGGCCGTAGCACAGCTATTGACCTGTAGCACAGTGGTTCAAGCCTGTAATCCTAGCACTTTGTGAGGCCAAAGTGGGTGGATTGCTTGAGCTTAGGAGTTCAAGACCAGCCTGAGCAAGAGCAAGAGCAAGACTGTTCTCTACTAAGAACAGAAAAATTAGGTAGGTGTTGTGGCACATACCTGTAGTTCTAGCTACTTAAGAGACTGAGGCAAGAGGATTGCTTGAGCCCAGTAGTTTGAGGTTGCTGTGAGCTATGATGCCACAGCACTCTACCCAGGGTGACAAAGTGAGACTCTGTCTCAAAAAAAAAAAGAAAGGAAAGAAAGAAATTATTGGGATATGTTGGTAAATGTTTAATTAACATCCATGTCTGGGTAGCAGGTTGAGTCAGGGAGTACTGAGTTTAGGGTTTAGGTAGCATCTGCTGATTTCTGTAATGTGAATACTTTCACCATGATTGATTTTTTTTTTTTTTTTTTGAGACAGAGTCTCACTATGTCACCCTTGGTAGAGTGCTGTGGCATCACAGCTCACAGCAACCTCTAACTCTAGGGCTTAAGCGATTCTCTTGCCTCAGCCTCCCAAGTAGCTGGGAGTATAGGCACCTGCCACAACACCTGGCTATTTGTTTTGTTGCAATTGTCATTGTTGTTTAGCAGGCCTGGGCTGGGTTCAAACCTTCCAGCCTTGGTGCATGTGGCTGGTGCTATAACCACTGTGCTACAGGTGCCAAGCCACCATGATTGATTTCAAACTACCAAAGTGCTGTTACTAAATGTGAAGATAGGAAGAGATGTGCACACTTGCCTCTCATGAGCTCTCACTCGTCCCACTGGAACGTTTCAACTAAGATTGGAATGATGGGGGATTGGTTCTCTTTCTGGCTCTGCCGCTGTGTAGTTGCATGACTCTGAGCAATTCACACCTTCCCTGGGCCTCAGCTTCTTCACATATGGAATGAGATAGTGATACCTACCTGACATGGCTCAGAGGGCTGCTGTAACAATTAAATAGAGGACATGAAACACTATTGATACATGATGGAAATGAAGTTAGTTGGTAGTGTTGTTGAAGTTTTTACCACTACTATAGCTACCAAGGGGGCTTAGTCTGACTTTTAAAGTCCCAAGATGCATCATTCCTTTATCTTTTGATCTGCCATTTAGCTGGGCCCTGGAGCTCCTGATTTAGGTATCCCATCCTTTTTTTTTTTTCCTACTCTGTGACCATTTAGCTGAATGATTATCTGCAACAATTAACAGTAAGCCAAGTTAGTTAATATCTTTCAAGCCACAGGAAAAAAAGCCTGGGTTCTGCTGCTGGAGGCTTGATGCTGAGCAGTGGGGGAGCTTGGGAAGCCAACCAGGTAGATGTCCCATCTTCCCTGGAGGACAGGAACGAGGCCTCCCTGTCCTTTAGGCTATTCCAGTGGCCCAGTCACTCTCTTCTCCCCTCAGAGGTGTGTGTCCTTAGTCCTCCAACAATCACAAAACTCTTCTGTCTCTCTCTCTCTATGTGTACCATTGGCTGCTCTCTGCTCAATGCTGTGAAGGACAACGCGGTGGGAGGAGCACAGGCCACACTGCCCGGGTTCAGGTCCCAGCACCAGCAGGTCCTTACTTTGGATTAGTTATATAATCTTGCTGTGCCACCATCTCTTCTTCTACGGAATGGGGATTCCATAGAAGTGGAAGCACCTGCCTCCCAGGGTTGTTATGGGATGGAAAGAGTTGGAACATATGAAGTGTAATTTACAGGCATGTCTAGCAAATGACAACAGTAATTGCCCACAGCTGCCCTCTACTTCCAATCCAACTCCCTGTGGTTTCCCCGTCAAGTTCAGGCTGTGAGAAGGTCTGTTTGTCACTGTCCAATGTAGTATTTTCCTCCTGGAAGAAGAATTCTCATAGGCTCTCACTTATATTTGCATAAATGTGGCTATATAGCAGCTGTCCCAAGACACAGCATGGCGCTTCATGGGTGTGGAGCCATGGGAGCCCGTCTTCATGAGAGGAGGGCTGTGGTCATGCAGACACCTCTGTCTCTTGGCTTCTCTCCTTTCAGCCAGTAGTTTTTTCTGAACATCTACAATGAGGTAACATCAAACCACAAGCATAGCCAGGGAGCAGTGTTCCATGGCTGCGGAGAGGAGGGTTCTGGGGATGACAATCAGAGGAAGATAGAAGAAGGGGTTACTTTGTTATTAGTGGGTGTTTTTATCGGTTTGCCCTTCATTGTCCTTGGTTTAAAAATCTATTTCTTTTTTTTTTTTTTGAGACAGAGCCTCAAGCTGTCACCCTGGATAGAGTGCTGTGGCATCACAGCTCACAGCAACCTCCAATTCCTGGGCTCAAGCGAGTCTCCTGCCTCCGCCTCCCAAGTAGCTGGGACCACAGACGCCCGCCACAACGCCC
>CAUYON010191852.1:0-15400 GCA_963573935.1 Arctocebus calabarensis
ACAGAGTCTCACTTTATCGCCCTGGGTAGAGTGCCATGGCGTCACACTGCTCACAGCAACCTCCAGCTCTTGGGCTCAAGCGATTCTCTTGCCTCAGCCTCCCTAGTAGCTGGGACTACAGGCGCCCGCCATAGCGCCCAGCTATTTTTTTGTTTTGCCGTTCGGCCGAGGCCGGGCTTGAACCCGCCACCTTCAGTATATGGGGCCGGCGCCCTTGTCTTATCTGTTCCACCTGCAGCATGTTATTCAAATCAGTCTGCTTCGCTCCGCTCCCTATGCCAGGGAGTAGGGTTACTTCCTTCTGCTTTTACTTGTGGTTATCACGATTTCCTGATTGCTCTCCTCCCTTGGCTGATGAGAAATGAAATTCCTAAAACATAAATTTCAACACACCATTCCCCTATTTATAAGCCTATACTGACTCTCTGTTACTTACAACGTAAACATTTGAATTCCGAAGCTTGTCATTGGCAACCCTTCTCTTACCAGGCTCTGTAAGGAACATTCAGCCCTCTTTCATAGATAATCCCTTTCTCAATCTACCTGTCAGTCAATCTGAACTATTAAGTAATTTGAATTTTCCTTGTTCCTTGAAAAAAAATTTTTGTATGCCTTTTGACATTCTGATGCTTCTACCTGGAATATTATTGTTCCCTGCTCCCCTTACTGAAGGTCTTCACATAACTCATATTTTTCCTTCTAAAGCCAGCTGGAATTTTCTCTTGGAAGTCATTCCTGCCGCAGGTCCTCCCAGAGTCCTCCATTAAACTTCTTTACATATCTGATTTTTCTACTTGACAGAAGATTCTTTCAGAGCAGTGACTGTGTCTTGTTCATCTTCACATGCTCAGTGCCTGATACTTAGCAGCTACTAGTAATTGCTTTATTTAAACCAATGACTAATTGAGGTATGGAAGCTAGTCTCCAAAATGGCCTGCAACGATCCCCACCTCTGGTTATTCGTTCCCTCGGGTAGTCCCCACCCACACGGCACCAGTGTTGGCACCTCAAGCTGCCTGTCTGTGATTACAGCCACAGAGAGGTCTATGAGGCCAGCAAGGTACCGAGGCTGTATGAATGAGCTTAGAAGTAGATTCTCCAGCTTCAGTCAAGTTGTTAGAGGCTGGAGCCCTGGCCAAGGGCCTGACTGCATATGTGTTAAGTAGTCAAAGACAGCTTTGAAGCAGTGAAAGACTCTGAACTACAACCACCCAGCTGAGCTGCTCCCAGATTTCTGGTCCTTAGAAACTACGTGAAAGTGTAAATGTTTGCTGTTTGAAGCTACAACATTTGGTGGGTAACTTGTTACACAGCACTAGATGACTAATACTGGGTGGCCATAAAGTGTGTGCAATTTAAAAAGTTGTAACTAATTGCACATGAACTTTATGGCCAGCCTGTATCCCTAGCAAAAGGAATTATGTGCTTTACCATTTCCAGGGCGCCTCTGATAATCCCACAGAGCAAGTTGCAGTAACACAGAGAAGATCTCCCAGCGGGCAGCTCCTCCACAAACTCCACCAGAGGATTCTTGTCTAGAATCAGGGAAAATTCGTTTCTGCTTGAATTGTTACAGGTCACACTGGGTGTAATTCCCAAGTACATCTTGAAAGCAACCTGGAAGAGTGGAAAACAAAATTCACTAGAACTAGAACGTGAACAAACTTTCCGTTAGCTGAGGAACCGGGCTTGTTAACAGGCATCGCTGCGTGATGGTTGGGCACGAGAGTCTGCAGTCAGGAAGTCTGGGTTCACACTTAGCTTTGCAATTTTTTTTTTGCAAAGTCTAAAGTCCTCTTATTTTTATGGAACATCCTAAGGGGCTAGTTTTCTGTGGAAATAATAAGGTTTATTAAAAAAAAACAGCATGAAGGCACTATTTTCAAAAAACTTTTAAAAGAAGACATATATTCTTTAAGAGGGTAAGCAATTAAACTATTCTATTAGTGATTAATATGTCAGTATGACATTGATCACACTGATCCTGAATTAAAGGGGGGCCAGGACACATTTGCCATAATGGAAAGGTGATGGTCAGAGCAGGTGCCCAGCTTGGACCCAGGAATGTGTTTTGGGAAGTTGAGGAAATCATTAGAGCATAGTGGTCTCCCCACGGGTTCAGATATCTGTAGCCAACCATGATCTGAAAATATTAAATGGAAAATTCCATAAATTAACAATTCATACATTTTTAAATTGTGCTTCTCGATATCACAATGAAATGTTGCTCACTGTTGGGCTCTGTCATGCCCAGAACATGAATTATCCCTTCGTCCACTGTGTCCAGCTACTGCCCATGAGATGCTTGGTAGTCATCTCATTTATTTGATCAAGAAAACATAGTTATTTATACAGTTCGGGTTCAGGTATCCACTGGGGGTTTTGTTTTCAGGCATGCCCTGTACAAGTCTCTGAGAAGGAGCAAGGCGTAGGGACGGGAGGCACATGAAAGAATAATAAAGTAACTTCTAACACAAAAAGTCTGCTGTTTTAGAGGGCTTAAAGAATTTTACTAAGTAGGAATGGAAGAAATCGTGTGGACCATTTCTTTTAAACCTCTACTTTCACAAATGAGTAAATTGGTATTCATAGAAGCAAAACCTTCCCACAGAGGCCGTGCTCCTTTAGTTCCTAGGCTCCTCAAACAGGGCAGTTTCTTTCCATGAAACACACAGGTCTGGTCTTTTGAAGTTCATTAATGGAAATGTGTCAGTTTGATATGCTGTCTCTTTTCAAGTGCCTTAATCAATTTAATTTTTAAAATTAAGAGCAGTGGAGGAGATAAAGGAAAATAGTTTTCTCCAATTATTTATATTTAGAAGGGGTAAGAGGTTCCTCATTCATGCGTTCATTCACCCGACAGGTCCGTACTGAACTCTCTATGTCTAGCACAGTGCCTGGCATGCGCTGGAAGTTCAATAGCCATTTGCAAAACAAATTATTGAATAAGCATCTATTCTGTGTGTTACACATGTATAGATTCAGAATGACTATAGAGGGAGTGTTTGCCAAGTTGACAAGATTGGAGAGGAGGTGGGGCAAAGACAGTCTATGTAGTGGGCACATGTCATAGGCATGGAATGCAGTAATGGGGTGCAGAGAGGTCGTTATCTATCAACTTGTTGGCAGTAGGGAGCCCCAAAAGTCTGAAGAGGCTAATACAGAATTGGATTTGTTTCAGAGGACTCTCCTTGTCAGCGTTTAGGATGGATTGAGGGTTGTGGGTGGGAGAAGGCATGGATTCAAATGCAGAGATACTACTCAAAAGTTTGCTGCAATAACCTAGGAAGGAAACGATGAAGACAGAACCCTTCAATCAAACCCTCACCAAACTTTTTCATATAATTCAGATCTCTAAAATCTTAAAATTTGGTTCACATCTCTAACTCTAGCCACTTGAAGAAGTAAAAAATGAAATCCTTGCCTTCTGAATCTTAAGTCACATGGCAACAGAAAATAAACCATCACGAAATTCTAGGTTTGGGGGATTTGATTTGGCTCCCAACCAATCATCTGAAACCCCTTTCTGCTAATGTTGATTCCTCATGCTGGAAAATTCTTAGACCATTATTTGTAGGAGTGAGAATTTCTTTCTCTTTTCTGTCCAAGCCACATGGAAAGAATGTAAAAACGAAGCCTGTGCACTTTGAATCTTCTCAAGTCTCAGCATCTAGGCTGCAGTGCTGTGGCCCGATATTTACCAGTAGGAGGCATTATCTGAACACTGTTGGGAAATTCTCATTCCTAGGGAATGACATTGTTTCCTTATCTGGCGGAATTCCCTCTGAGAAGGAGGACTGTTGTTTCTAATGGAGAAGGAGCTCCACCCTCAGCCGCAGCCACAGCTGCTCAGTGGAAAACAAGGACAAAGCATTTCCCCTCTTCGTGCATCACCAACATGGATGCTTTTCAGGGCCTTTTAAAGTTCTTCCTTAACCAGAAAACTGTTATTGGGTACAGTTTCATGGCCCTGCTGACCGTGGGAAGCGAGCGCCTCTTTTCAGTGGTGGCTTTTAAGTGCCCCTGCAGCTCTGAGAATATGGTCTATGGGCTGGTGTTCCTCTTCGCGCCTGCCTGGGTGTTACTAATCTTGGGATTCTTCCTGAATAATAGGTCATGGAAACTCTTCACAGGCTGCTGTGTGAACCCCAGGAAAATCTTCCCCAGAGGCCACAGGCGCCGCTTCTTCTACGTCCTGGGTCAGATCACTCTGAGTTCATTGGTGGCTCCGGTGATGTGGCTTTCTGTGGCTCTGCTCAATGGAACTTTTTATGAATGTGCCATGAGCGGGACAAAAAGTCCAAGACTCCTGGGACTGATTTGCAAGGATAAGCCTACAGAGTGCTGGGAAGAACTTCACAAAGTATCCTGTGGCAAAACCAGGATGTTATCCTCCGACAACGAAGAACTGAAATTGTCCCTTCAGGCCCAGTCTCAGGTAAGAAAGGACAAACTCACTTTTCTCTCGCCGTATGAAAGTATTCTCACTGCCCTCTCCTTTCAGCCAGGGCTGAGTCTGAGTCCTGCCAGAATACTTTGAAATGAAATGGAAATTGGAACAAGATGCAGCATTAGGACTGTCTCAGGAAAGGCTCTTTAGAGTCTGGGTGCTTCAGTAAAATTGCTGATTGGTGTATATGTCCTTTCCATTCCCCAAAACATAATAGCCTCTGGATTTGGCATAAGTAAATATTTAAGTACTTTAAAACAATCTCTTTGGTTTGACTTTGTAAATAAATAATGCATAACATTCAGTCATAAATGGAGTGTTAATGGCAGAGCTGTAATTACAAATTACTGCCTTCTATCAATCATTTATTTTCAAACTGGTTTCTCAGATCAACACACAGACACTGTTAATCTATTAAAATATAGCTGAGCCAAATGAGTTAATAATTTTTAAAGGCACGTGTAATATAATTAGTGTAGAGATTTCCTTGAGTGATTTCTGGCAACTGCTATCTCTGTGTATAATTATTGTCAAGACGAAGAAGAATTTCCCATATAAAGTAGGGATTGGCAGTCTTTAAATAGCCTTCAGTGAAAGTGACCATACTCTCTAGGGAGATTATGTCATATACTCTCTGTGCTGTGCAGCTAGAAAAAGTTCTTACATTACCTTAGAAGCTCAAGATTTGAGGCATTGTTTAATTTAACAGAAGGAAATCATAGCTTTACCTAATTGATGCAAGGAAGTAACTAGTCATCTTCCCAGGTACATGAACAAAATCCAGATGTACGGCCTTGGGAAAAGACTGACTTCCTGCTTGTGGGTAGTAGGAATTGCATTCCCAAAAACAAAACAAGCAGTAAGAGTAAGTAAACAGATCTCAAATTTGTTAGGAATGCTGTTTGTTTCAGAATGACTGCCCTTTGCCTTTGTAACAACACATCAAGGCAAAGTCTGTCTTTAAAATCATACATTGCAAAGCTAGTTAGCAGTAAAGATATTCTTCATTAACTGATAAGGCAAAGAAATGCCCCCAAACAAGATCTTTTGTTTGATGAGTAAAACACATCTTAGATAAAACATGTCAGGCTCCCAAACATCTTGCATCTTTTGTTAAAGGACAATGTAAATTACAAAATGTTTTATGGCAGAATGAATGACTTACGGCTTCCGTCCTAACGCACCAGGCCTCATTCAGACAGTGCCAGGTCGAAACACTTAATCACCATGTGAGCTTCTCTTCTCTAAACACAGGCACAAGGGAATCGCATACATCCTGTCACAGCTTAGACTGGGCACCTTGTCCTGTTGATGTTTCATTAGAATGGGAAGAACCTGGGCTGATTCCCACAGGAGGAGGCATGAGGGCTGTGGACAAGAGGAGCTGGCATTGTATCAACAGCAGGTGCTGACCACAGAGGTTCAGGCAGACAGGAGACAACATGTAGTCCAGACCAATAATTGGGCCCGTGGGGGAGGGTGGAAAAAGTACATTCATCCACAGGTGGGGCAGAGAAACAAGAAATCCAGCTGGATGAGTCTCCATTCTTAAGGAAGGTAGTAGTAGAAAGAGCTCAGCCTTGGAATGGGCTGGCCGCAGGTTGAATCCTGACGGCATCACTCATCAGCCATGTGACGGAGAGGTAGTGGTCTGACTTCTCTCCGAGTCCAGCTTCCTGGGGTGTTGTTGGAATGTTTAGAGATAATTAACATAAATGGGCATAAAACTTCTGGTACATAGTAGGTTTTTCAAGTTGGTGAGGAAAACCGTTAGGGTTTGGGACAGAGAAGAATCATGCAAAACAGGACACAATTAATTGAGGGCTGGGATTGGGAACATACACCACACTCCAGCGCAACTCTGTGTGCAGTGAATTGGTGGGGGGGAACAAGAGGACTCACTGCTCAGCACTCAGGTGAGGGGAGGTCGACGCTAAAGTCATGATGAGAGAGAAAGAGGATCTGAAGCTGATCAAATAGTTTAGATTATGTTATACCTCAGCTGGAACTGGCTCAGATACTGAGGCGTGAAGGTCTCCAGGAGGCCCACCTGTGGGTAAATGGAAGGATCTGGGGCAGCCAATCACAAGTGAGTCCAGGGAAATAGGAGGACTTCCCCAGCACAGTAGTGGGCCTCGCACATCCCTCATAAGTGCAGAAAGGTAGGCCTTCAGTAAAGCTCTTACAAAAAGTAATGAACATACACTGGAAAAACAGCAGTGTTTTCTCATAATTAATACTCACTGAAGGCACATGTGTGTCCAGTGTCATTTCAATGGATCTCTAAAATTACCTCTGAGGTGGGTAACCCCCATTTTATAACTGGAGAAATTGAGGCATGAAGAATATCCACAGTAACAGAAAAGGTGTAATTGAATTTTTTAATTAAATCATAACTATGTACATTACTACATTTATGGGGTACAAAGTGCTGATTTTATATACAATTTGGAATGCTTACATCAAACTAGTTAACACAGCCTTCACCTCACTTATTTAATCGTTGTGTTAAGACATTTATACTCTACTCTTAATAGATTTGCCAAGTACCCTTGCAATATGCCCAATCGGTAAAGGAAAAGGTGTAATTGAAACCAAGTACTGCCAATCCAGACTTGGCATTTGTGCAGAGGCTCCCACTCTTCATGATAACTTTGTGGCCAGAGGTCGGGAACCACGAATTTAAAGCTTAATTGCAGTTTTGTAATGGTCTGAATGGCTTCATTTGGAGACTATTGTTTCGGTTTCCAAATAGGCCTATCTGCTAAGGAATACTAAGGGTTATTTAAGCAAAAATCAAGAGACACTTAAAAAGAGATCTGTTAGTTGTCCAAATATAAAATTAATTCTAATTGTGAAAATAGAACAACAAAAAATTTTAGACCATAAATAAAGCTGTCTAAACTTTTGCTGTTAAAATTCAGGGAAAAAAAATACCTGAACTCTTCATATTCAGAGAGGAGTTTGTTTGTTCTAATTATCAAAACTCAAACCAAATAACCCTTAAGGATGAATGACCCTAATTTTCTCTCCAGCTTTAAATCCTTCTAGTTTCAGCTTCCTTAATATGTCATGTTCTGTCTCCCTTCACCATGGATAGTGAGTGACACTTCTCTCTGAGGGGGTCTGCTGCTCTCTGAAAACAAAGTCAAAGTCACATGAGAGAAATTGGTCCCTAGCCATGTGTATGCATTTATCAATGGCTCACAACACCTGGTTGAAGAACTGGTGGTCTGCTAAAGTGACCACATTTATTCATACACAGAATTCTTTCCTCTAATATCTAATACTATTTGAGGGATTGATTTTTCCAATTCTTGGATAATCCATACTTTTTGCTCTTTTCCACTAGCCCGGCTTCTGGTTATTTCTTTGCATACCAGCAGTGTTGGGCAAAAGAATAGAGATTAGATAAACTAATAGAGATTAGTTAAATGATTTAACTTCATTTTCACTGTTAAAAATAGTGCTTAAGGGGCAGCGCCTGTGGCTCAAAGGAGTAGGGAGCCGGTCCCATATGCCGGAGGTGGCGGGTTCAAACCCAGCCCCGGCCAAAAACTGCAAAAAAAAAAAAAAAAAAAGACATAAATAATAAAAAAAAATTGCGGACACATGCTTTGTGTGATGACCCCCAAAATAACGGTTGTTTGGTAAAAACCCACCCATGGCAAAAAACTGAAAAAAAAAAAAAAAAAAAAGAATTAAGAAGAATTATTTCGAATGATTATTTCAAATTACTTCAAATTCATACCATCGTATGGCTATGACAATGATATGAATTTATCTATGTGTTTCCATAATGCCACCCCAGCACCCCAAGAAATGACTTTGCTTTTCCATGTCCTCAATGTTTCTTTCTTCCTAAGATTCTAGGCTGGTGCCTGATTTGTTCGGCGTCTTTCTTCTCCCTGCTCACCACTTGCTATGCTCGCTGCCGGTCTAAAGTTAGCCATCTGCAGCTGAGTTTTTGGAAGACATATGCACAGAAGGAGAAGGAGCATTTGGAAAACACATTTCTGGACTACGCCAACAAGCTGAGCGAGAGGAACCTGAAATGCTTTTTTGAAAACAAGAGGCCTGATGCCTTTCCTATGCCCACTTTTGCCGCTTGGGAGGCCGCTTCCCAGCTACATTCTTTCAACCAAAGCCAGCAGCACTACAGCACCCTGCACAGGGTGGTGGAGGAGGGTCTGGAACTCAGCCCTGAGGAGGATGAGACCACCATGGTCCTCGTGGGTTCTGTCCACACTAAGTAGCTTGTTCACCATCACTGACCATGGTGTCGATGGCACATTAATGCCAAGATTCTCTCACTGTATGGACAGCAATCTGGGTATCTCTGTATTTCAGATTTCTTCTTCTTCTTTTTTTTTTTTTACAAGACAAAGGGAACTGCTTTGGAACTCTCAAGGGCAGACAGTGCCAGGACATGCTCACATTGACTCTGCCTTGTGACGAAGGTGCCCTTGCACTGGTGGAGAGTTGGACTCAGTTGGCTCAAATACAAGTTCTTCCACCAATGAAGGTCTGCCAGTCTCTGTAAATACTGGTCACAGAAGCAAGAGATAGAAGCAGTGGCTTGTGTATTAAGCAAGAGTCTCTTACCACCAGTCACCCTACCTGGTGGCAGGTGCTGTGTAGTAAGCAGGAGTCTTTGTCCTGCAAATCTGTCTTACTGCCTTTCAAGGACATATGAAAGTCTACCCTTTAAAATTCATTCCCTTGGAATCTGAAGACTTTGGTTCTCAAAATGAAAGAACATGATGTCTAAAATTCAGTTTTTCACTCGTTTTCAGTGTTTACTTGAAAATAGGTTCCTGGGGGCCTGGCCACATCTTTTACAGGCCCTAGGCACTTTTATCTCTCTGGACCATTTCTTACATTCTAAATAGTAATAAAAATAAATAAATATATACACAAATATACATGTTTATGAATGCATTGATATAAAAATGAATATATAAATGTTACATATTAAAATACTCTTTCTCCAATCTCGAAGCTTATTTATTTCCTTCTAATTTTAAAAGAAGTGAAAAACACTTTGGTGGGCCCCTACAAGTACTGTGGGCCTTAGGTGCCTTATTCACTCTCTGTATGTCTGAGTCTGTTTGGGCTACCATTAGAAAACATCATTGTTTGGGTGGCTTATAAACAATAGAAATTTATTTCTCATGGTTCTGGAGGTTGGGCAGGCCAAGATCTGGTTGCAAGCATGCTCAGCTTCTGGTGAAAGGCTGTTTTTCAGGTTGCAGGCTGCTGACTTCTCATTCTGTGGAAAGTGCGAAGAAGCTACCTCAAGCATATTTTATAATACACTAATCCCATTCCTGCAATTTCCACCTTTGTAATGTAGTTCCCTCTCAAAGGACACCACCTCTTGCCAGGTGCAGTGGCTCATGGGTATAATCCTAGCACTTTGGATGGCCAACGAAGAAGGATTCCTTGAGCTCAAAAGTTCTAGACCAACCTAAGGAAGAGGGACACCCTGGTTATACTAAAAATAGAAAAATTATCTGGGCATTGTGGTGGGTGCCTATAGTCCCAGCTACTCAGGAGTCTGAAGGAGGAAGATGTTTTGAACCCAGGAGTTTGAAGTTGCTGTGAGCTAGGCTGATGGGACAGCACACTATTCCGTGACAGTTAAACTCTGTCTCAACAAAACAAAACATAAAAACCCCATCGTTTAGTCATTGCCTTGAGGGTTAAGATTTCAGCACATGAATTTGGAGGGGTTATGCAAACTTTTAGACCACAGTAGGATAAATTGGGAGTCTGCATTTAAGTCAGGTTGGTATCAGAAATGAATTGAATACAAAGGGTGCCCAAAAAGTGTATACACATTTTATGAAAGGAAAAAACTGCATTAAAATTATAATAGTCAATATATGCCAATAATAAAAGATGAATACATGTCATGTCTGAGCACCTCTTATAATTGCAGAAGTCAAATATGACTTGAACATTCTAATTTTAATGCAGTGTTTTTCTTTTCTTAAAATGTGCTGAATTTTCTTTGGCACCCTCTATAGTGGGACACCCAGCTAGCAATAGAGAATTGGTTAGTATGGGAGAAAACCCAAACACTTGGTGGCCAAGAACATTTAGGATTAACTTTGTTTTTCCTACATACAATGTTCTTGGGAACTTAGAGGTGCAGGGTCAGGGGTCTGTGGGTGGGGGGGGGCAGGGACAAGACAGGGATTAGGGACACCTGGGGCAGAGGAGTCAGAATGAAGGGAGATAAAAGTAGGCAAAGACAAATGTTCATACCATAGGTTTTCATCCCACCTCCTAGTCCTAAATTGCTTTAGAACAGTCCTTTACTCAGCAATAAAACAAGTCCAAGAAACCTTACCCATCCCATGAACAGACTTGGAGCAGATAGGTGAGGACAGGGAGAGCAAATTGCTGTCTGTTTTGGGGTGTCCAGAGGGAATGGGATGAGCCAGTTTTGTTAGGGAGAGTCTAGAAGTGTGGACATTTAGTTGTCTCAGTTTGGGCCCCCTAGAAGCAGAGCTTGATACAGTAAGCTGTGTAGAAATGATTTCTTAAAAGGGAATACTCTCAAGAGAAACCTATTAGCAGGGTAGACATAAGAAAGAATGTGTGTAGTTTCAAGTGAAGTCTTAGCCTAATCCATGCCACAGTTTTGAGACACCTGCCTCCCCCAGCTTGACCCACAGGGGCTCTAGAATATCAGCCTTGGTCTGATCCCAAAGGGGAATATGTCTGTGAGTTGTTCCAGGTGTAGAAAGGACATTTTCCAGACAACTCTAGGAAATGAGCCTCCAGTGGCCCTAGAGTCATCTCCAGAGGAGGGTGCACTGCAGCAGCTGGGGGACGAGCACCCTGAAATTGGATATCTGGGATACTAATGTGTATTTGCCATAACAATCTCTTCTAGATGTGGAATTGAAGCATATAGAAGAGATCCCTGGACTAGAGCCAACTAAAAGCCAGGCTGACTCCTCCCTTTTTAAACTTCCCATTTCCCCTGAAGCTGAAGAGAACCAAATACAGCTGTCAGTAAGTCTTGCCTTCCCCCCACCATCACCCATCACTCTGTGACATTAGAGAGGGTTGGAGAAGGCTCCTGGAAATAATTCGGTGCTTTCCCATACAAAGAATATATACAACGAAAAAGTTCATAGCATGTAACACCTATTCTGTCAAATTTATCTCATGAATAAATTGTGTACATTATGTACATATGATTCTGTGTAGTTCTTACCTTTTTGTTTGGTTTCAACCAGTGAATTCAGTTTCAAGGCATATTCAGCTTATTCATATCCAGTGTAAAACAGGAAAATAGATATTTAGCAAAGATTATGAAACTAAGGCATTAGTAGGCAAATAATTACATAAATCTGTGCATTATACTTTCAAATAATACATTATTAAATATATATGTATCCAAAATAACATTTTCAAAATATGTATGATTTTCTACTTGGGATCTTTGAATCATCCCTGAAAATGTTTGCATCTAACAGGAAAATGGGGACAGTATTATTTCACATTAGGTATTTCAAAGCCTTATGATCCACTGATTTACTATAAAAATTGGTTAAAATAATCCAGAAATCACTAGGTATCAGAAAATTGGCAATTGCTGGGTAAGGTGCCTTATACCTATAATCCCAACACTTTGGAGGCCAAGGCAGGTGGATTGCTTGAGACCAGGAGCTCCAGGTCAGCTTGGACAACCAGATTTGGGCACCCCAAATCTGTACAAAATATGAGAGAAAAAATTAGCTGGGCATGGTGTACACCGATAGTCTCAGCTAGTCAGGAGGTTGAGGCAGGAGGATTGTTGGAGCCCATGAGTTCAAGGTTTTAGTGAGCTATGATGACACCACTGCACTCCAGTATCGGTGACAGAATGGGATACTATCTCTAAATAATAATATAATCATAATAATAACAATAATAATAGTGGAGAGAGAAATAAAAGGCTACTACTTCTTATATGATGTAATGTATTTCAACTATTCTACTTCGACTTTAGTGGTTCCAAATTCTCTAAGGCAAGCATCTTAATTTTCTAATATTTCCCTCTCTTTTTTTCTTTGGTGTATAAGGCAGGGGATATTTCGTCTCCTTTGTGGCAGTGCTTACCCCTCTCTGTTTATATCCCAAAATCTTTAAGGAAAATCTAAGACTTTGGCATGAAAGTTCAGGTGGAAAGCTCCCAATATTAGCCGCACGTTGGAATCACCTGGGGAGTTGATCAATCTGAATGCCTGGCCACACCCCCTGAGATCCTGATGTAATTTTTCTGAGTGGGGCCAGAACATTGGGATTTTGTTTTTACAGTGGGATTTTTAAAAGCACCCTGAGCAGTTCTGATATGCAGTCACAGTGCAGTACTAATTTTATATAGGAAATTGGTAAAGGCGCTGGAGGAGTATGAGGTTGCAATGTTTGAAATGTGATCTGGGTTTTAAGCAGTGGAGTATGATAAAGGTCTCTAGGAAATACCAAATAAATGTCTCTAGGAAAAACCAAAGTCCTAATATAAGGTATTTGGCAATTTTCATGATGCAATTTCAAGTTACCAAGGCGATGTCGCTGAATGTACAGTTAGGAAGAAACACTAACCAGAGCTTTCTTGAGCTGATGTGAGCTTTCAAAGAAGATTTTAAAGTTAGCCATACATTTTTTTCATATGTAAATTGGCTTGAGCCAAGTCAACTTGAGTCACCTGGGTCTCATTTTAATACAACTGAACAATGGTGTATTAGTTAGGGTGCTTCTGGGAAACAGAACCGATTTATGAACTATATGTGAGAGGGGATTTATTGTGGGAATTGGCGTACTTGATTATGAACGCTGAGAAAACCCCTGACATGCCATTTCATTTGTAAGTGGGAGAATCAGGAAAGTAGACAGAATAACACAGTCCAAGTCTAAAGGCCTGAGAAACAGAGGGTTACTGATGCAAGTCCAACAGCTGAAGGCAGAACAATCCGGAGTTCTCAAATCTAAGGGCAAAATAAAATTGGTGTCCCAACACCAGAAGAGAGTGAGAAAATTAGCCTGTCTTCTGCCTTTTTGTTCTATCCAGATCCGCAATGGACCGAACGGTGCCTGCCCACATTAGGTGAGGGCAAATCTTCCTTACTCAGTCTATTGATTCAAATGCCAATCTCTTGGGGAAACACCATCACAGACATACCTAGAAATAATATTTTACTAGCTATCTGGGTATGTCTTAATCCAGTTAAGTTGATATCTGAAAGTAACCAGTCTACTTGATAAATTAAATATGGTTCAATGGCTCCAACTGAGAGATAAAGCCTTTTTCTTCTCCCTTTGAATCTGAACTTAATGAACAAATAGAATATGACAGAAGTAAAGCTGAATTGTTAACAAGTGTTGCATCTTATGCCTTGATTTCTGGCAGTGTTTAACAATGTGGTAAAAAGAAGTTCCAGTGCAAGAAGTCTAATTACCCAAAGACCACTAAGCTTTGAAGAAGCCTAAACTAGCCTGTGAGGAGAAGAGTGAGGTCCCAACAACAGCCATTGTTGTAATCCTTCTAGCTTAGGTGTCAGACCCGTGAGTGAAGCAGCCATTGTAAAAATTCCAGCCCCAAGATACATGACCTGGGGAAATATCAGGGTACCCTGAGACTGCAGGCCTTATAGATCAGTTCCTACAGTGTCCTGTCCAGGTCTCTGACCCAGAAAACATGAGCTTAAATAAATGTTTGTTGGTTTAAACCACTAAATAGGGGGACAATAAGAAGCAGTAGATAACTCAAAGCACTATATTCAAACATCTGCATTTCTAACAAGATCTCAGATGATGCTGATGCCCTTGGTCTAGGGACCACTATTTGAGAACAACTGCTCTAAAGCACAGAGCAGGCCTTTCTAGGAAAGGGAGCCTTGATAAACTAATTCAGAATCTTGGGCTCCACCCCAGATCTACCCAATTAGACACCTTTGTTATGCCATATCAATCCGTTCAAGAACTTGGGGTGCCTTCTTACTTATTCACGTATACCTTTTGGTCTTTCAGGAATATTTTAAAGTTTATCTCACATAAGTTTTGCATGTTTCTTGTAGACATCTATAGGTATTATTGGTTGTTGTTATTGTAAATGATTTCATTTTTTTAAGTGATTGTCATCTGAGCATATGAAAAACTAATGTTTTATGCATTTGAATTTTATATCTCTCTACTGATTCTATTATTGTTTGTAGAGCTTCTCGGAATGAGAAACATCTTGTAATCCCTAATAACATAATGAATCTAGAAAATAAATAATGGATTTAAATGATTAGGTGGAAGCCAGATGGGATCAGAACCTGTGCAACTTGAACCACTCCTCTACATTAGCATCCCTAAAAATGGCAGCCAGATATCATGTGCCTTATGATGCAAGGCAAAAGTAAACACGCAGTACCACCTGTAAAATATTGTGTCCTAAAAAAGCTTAACCTAATCAAGTATTTAGACATACTTATTTATAGGAAATAGGAACAAAACAAAGGAGGCAGTTGACACCAGTTAACACAATCAGATCAATCTAGATGAGAAGACATTCTGTTTTACATGTTGCTTAGTTTTCTTCATCAGTCAATGAAGGGCAATTAAAAAAAAGAGAATCCTAAGAGACTTAATGACCAGATGCAACATGCGGACCTTATTTGCATTCTGTTTCAAACAATCAACTGTCACAAGGTGCCTTTGAGATATTTAAGGATATAACAAGTTTTAGATGATTTCAAAGAATTATTAATTTTGTTACATGTGACAAGGGCATGCTGGTTTATATTTTAAAATAAAGTCCTTCAGAGACTCGCGACCCGGAGCAGCTCGGAGCCGTAATAGCTCTTCAAGTCTGCAATAAAAAATGGCCTCCAATAAAACTACATTGCAAAAAATGGGAAAGAAACAGAATGGAAAGAGTAAAAAGGTTGAAGAGGCAGAGCCTGA